>CAWVQL010000239.1:0-52248 GCA_963932265.1 Thymelicus lineola | reverse complement strand
TTTGCCTTTTTTTGCTTTAAATATACTAGTGATCATTACAAAAAACCTATTATCGAATCTTCTTTCGCTTAATCCATTTATTGTTCCTGGTTCCAATCAGAGTGCTGTGAAACGTGCAACCTATTCCTATGCGTATTCTGTTCAAAAAATGAACATATTAAAAAAAATTCCGAGACCAAAATCTTGTTTATTACTACCACGTATTTAGTCAATCGTATAACTCAAGCACAAGCGAAAATCCAAAACTCAGTCGAGACCTTTTAATACCACGTCATTTGTAGTAATGCGTTACCGTCAAAACTTATTCAATATCACTGTTATGAACAATGGAATTTTCAACTGTATTTAGCGAGGGCGACGGAGCCGATTCACCTAATTATTTTCGGGATTACCACTAACTTTGAAGCTTTATTAATTGATTGGGCTATGACTGGAGTTTAATTCATATTTTACGGCTCGCTACACAACTGTTGAAAAGTTTTTCCGATAGTATATAATTCCATAACAGTTTGACTTACTTCAATAACGCGATTCAATGCATTGAAACGATATTAAATCTTATAATCAACACTCGGCTGAAGGAGGTTTTATTTTGTTCTTCCATAAAAACACTTTAAATACCAAATGGCAGGATAATATTTTAAAAATAGTTAACGATTGTTTTCTGTCACCAAACGCAGTATTAGCAAAATATGTATATCGTCCTTGGTAGATTTTGGGCACTACCCATGGGTGAACATTTTTGAAGCGAAGCTATTGATCTTGAAAAGATTTTTGTTAAAAAACTATTTTGAATAAATTTTCGTTGAACATTAAGTATGCTTAGCTTCCCATTTTCTTTATTCAAAACATCAATATTCCAGATGAATATTTGTTGTCATTTTCATATTAGGTAAAAGAGAAAATATTTTGTATGTTCATTTGCTGGCTTTTGTGAGGAGAATATAATATGTCAATCTTGGTTAAGTTTGAACGACAAGATTACAACAACAGCTGTCACGTGCTACGAGCCACGGCTACGACACTGTCTGCTACGTAGTCATATTAATTCCGTAGCGAATTCGTAGAGGTGCTACGAAAATTTTCTACTAGAGATAAGAATTATGGAGCATCAGCTGGAACTGGGAGCTATCTGCTGTAATACAATTAGTTGACGCGGGTTACCGACAACATATTAAATTATTGTTGAAGTTGATAAATGGGCCTATAATATAATTAAATAAAAATAGCTTTTTATGCATTTTACATTTATAAAATAAGCGCTGTAACAGGCCAGCTGCAGCGGTGTGAACGAATCTCTTCATCATAATGAGGGTGTGAAGGTAGCCAAACGAGGCTTGACCAGTGTGGTGGATAATAGCCCTTATGTAAATTGTTTTTTTTACGTTTTTTTATCCTCGTAACCTAATAGAACTTTTATTCAATAATAAGAAATATGACTGAATAAAAAGATATAAACTGTGGATAGATGGATGCCAGGCTTAATTACGGAGGACGGGCGTGATGTATTAGCTTCAGTCGGCGGATTGACAGCGGATTTGGAGATAGAGAATTACTCGTGGAGATGTTGGATCAAACTATTGAAGAAGATGCGAAGATATTAAACAAAATTTATGATGTTGCAATCAGTATTAGGATTAGATGTTATATTATGAACAAAATTAGGTTAAAATTTATTTGGAAAATACAAGATCTAAGTATGTAGATAGTGGAAGGCTATAAAATATTTTATTCAGGATAATTATGTCGATCCCGTCATTGAAGTGATAGAGTGAGAAAAAACTTATATTTTATTAATCCACTGACATAAAAGTTGTATTTTTGTAATAAAGGTTGTAGTTAGAGCATGAATTTGTTGCTGTTGGAAATGTAAACAGCACCAGATTCAGTTTTTCATTCGGTTATTTTCCGCTTACAACTATTGAAAAACAACAAGTCATTGTATAACGAATAACATCAGCCTATAGATGGATCTGTAGGAACATTTTAAAAACATCCAACTGTTTATGTCCTTATTTACTTTAATAAATATACATTTGAAACAATACAATACAAACAATACAATTAAAATTTACACTATTTTCATTAACGTACATTAACCACATTTGGGAATACCTTTTAAGGCAAAATATCTTTTACATGTAAATGAATTTTACATGTAATGTTATTGTAAAAGGGCGATATATATACTCTATAGACTATGCGTAGCAAATGACCGTCTAGTTTAGATTTTCGGCTAAAGCGGCTGTCTACATCACAAAAAAATAATTGTCAGCCACTAGCAATACAAAAAATATTGGCGCGGAGGTGGTTGTTAATATTTTTTAATAAAATTGAATTTAACGCGCACACACATACACATGCTGTCACATTATACACACATTTAATTAATTTATTAAACTTTCACTGCACAAAGATAGCGGTAGGATTTTAAAATGATCTCTAAATTGATTAGTTAATTCGCATACTTCAAATAAGTCAGGTTTACGGGCTCATTCATAAACGCTTAACAAATCTATTTTATCTATTGCACTGTTATAATATAATACGTTTTATCTTTGTCGTTTTTCATAATAGTGAAAGAAACAAAAAAAAATTATAAACCTTCTATAACTTTGCTTGTTTTATGAATAAGGGGGTTATTACATATTTAATCTACACAGCTTATTTTTGTAAAAAACCAACAAACTATCACACAAGCGATCTATGGGCTTAGTGCGAGTTTTACGTGACATAACGGGCTCGCTAACGTAAATGCGAGTCAGCTATGCTATTGGCTACCGATGCATTTCTTTTAAATTCTTTTCACTGCCGCCAAATCGGTAACCAATGGCATAGCTGACTCGCATTTACGTAGCGAGCGCGTTATGTCACGTAAAACTCACACTAAGCCCATTGAGGGTAAGCGGTCACCGTCACCCATGAACATCAGTAACACCAAAGGCATCACCGATGGGTTGCCGGCCAGGAAAGAGAGAAGAAATAAAGAGCCGGCCCCCAATCCCGCAGCCAGAATAACGCAAGATGTTTGTAACGGATAACGTTTATTGGAATATAGGAGGAGCACTATTTATAAATGGATGGTTACCCCGACGGCACGTGTAACTCACGACCGAAGGGTGCCGTCGGGAATCGAACGGGTGACCGCGAGTGGCCATATCCTTTCTCTTTTAGATTTTTTAATAATACCTCGGTGATTCTAAAATAAACTCACGTGAAAGACCCGTAATGGCCTCAATTCATCCTTGTTTCTAAACCATGACAAATCACTTTTCCGAAACGGTGATAGAATAAAAAATATGCTTTTTTTATAGCCTGAAGGGCAGACGAAAAAGCATACGGGCCACTTGATGGTAAGTGGTTACCGTCGCCTATGGACATGAGCATTGAGCAACACCAGAGGAATCGCCAATGCAACGCCGGCCCTGAAGGAGAACTCTTTTCACACCTTTTAAGTGTATTGTTGATAAAATACCCACAGCAATAAAATATTTTTAATTTTAATTTCAAAATAGTGATATTTTTAGGACGATGAGTTATATCTGTATATTACCGAGCCCGATTTGAACTTGAAGAGTTGCTACTACTAATAAAATTGATGGACAAGGTTTTTTTTTAACTTTTGTAAAACAACAGCAGGCATTTATTTATTTATTTTATATAACGGAGAAAGTAATAGGATATAGGCGCTAGGAATAAAATCTTACTGTTGCTTAAAATATAATAACATTATATGTTTATAGATTATTTCATGGTTTTGTTTGATTATTTCATAGTTTTTGTAAGAAGTTTGATTATTAAACTAATTAAGTTTTGTTCAAAGTATTAATTTGTGAAAGTGAATAAATAAATATTCATTCATTCATTTTGTGTAAAGATGGAGGGCAACCTGTACCACTAAACTATAATAAATTAATGATGCTGTAGTCATTTGTAATGTGACTAGTGGCCAACTGATAATCCATATTGTAACTGATGCCACTCTTTCTTTGTTAGGAGCTATAATGATGCAATAAATTACTTATTTTTTTAATTTTTCTGTGTCCAGTATTAAGCGTTTTTATGGAATTTCTATGCACTTACTCTAGAAACTATTTGGATATTTACTTCTTTATCCATGCTTCGTCATAAATTACTTATCTTTTTAGTTTCTTTTACAAAAATAGTTCACGGCCGAAATCAATATATTGATTTATCTTTTGTAATATGTATAACCAAAAAGAGAATTTAATATTCATATGACGTAAAATGCGACACCACCGCCAGTTCCGCCATACCGAAGGCCAAATAGAGAGTTTCTTTCAAAATCAGTACATTGAGATAAAAGTACTTACCTTCGAGGAGTTGACGTAAACTTTTGGGAGACTGGTGCGAAGGTTTCGGCTGCGTCCTCAACTTGCTACTGCTGCGTTTCCGAGCGTCCTGGCCTTATATACGAGTTGGTGGTCGCGAGGGCGAAGGGCGGAGTTAACCCGCGCATGGCCACGTAGTCACCGCCCATTTTAACAACAAAACCGACTGACGTCATCTGTGACGTCATTAGATTCACTTAATGACCAAAAGAAGGGGTAAAGTGGAGAGGTTACGCTTTAAAGGTGAGGTCCTTAGTCAGAAGTGTGCAAAGTTTTAATAAGCTGTTTCGGGGACTCTCCATTTATTTTAATAAGTCTTGGTAGCTGGCCAGTTTTTTTTGTTTTAACAAGTTAGCAAGTCATTAGAAGAGTTAACGTGGTCTGTTTATGTTTAGATCAAAATTTCCTTCGCTGAATGACGCGGTAATGTCTCTAGTTCTGTTTTGTTAGACGTCGTTGGATTCTGTCCAACTTTTCAGTTACATCTAGATAATATACACCAGTGAAGCGAAATTAAGATGTTTGTTACTATTTAGACTCATTATTAGGTGAATGATTAACTTTGTTATGAAAACTATTTTAACTGTTAACAACGGGACGGTGTGCTTCCTATCGAAACCTGAACCACGGACTCAATGAACAATTAGGTAACTTTCTAACGAAAGTATTAACTAAATCCTTACCCGAACTATAGATTTCAAATAGATATATAAAGATAATACAAGAGTTGTTGAGAGACATTAATAAAATAGACAGCGGACATGCTTCCTACCAACTTACGTATACTAACTACCCACTCGACGGTAACTGCAATCGTATTACTCCAAGTTAACTGCCTGATGCTGCTGTAGGGCTGGTAATCCGCGCTTAACGCACCTTCGCAATTAAATTACATTACCGTAGACAATCCAATTGACGATTGTCCATCAGTTTATTGAAGGAACTCAACGGAGTCTAGTAACAACATTATTGTAGGACATTCAAGATTTAAATTTTTCATTATTTTACCGTTTCATTGACGTGTGTGTTATGTGTGTAACTGTCCAGCTGGGCTTGGTTTTTCTAATAAGAAGGGTTAAGGCCATTCTTCGCAGTACTAGCTAACTGAGGTGGATTTGCATTACATTTGAGAACACTATAATCTTAAGTAATGTAGCTTTTCTTAAAATATTTCTCTTCACAAAGCAATGGACAATTCATTTGTAATACGCAAGTTTGTATAGTAGTTCATTGTACGCACATAATTTGGAAATGTCGCGTGCGGAATTTGATCTCAAGTTACTTGTGTGGGGGACCAGCGTTCAAATACAGTAGATCCGCGGTAATTCGACAAACGTTTTGTAGGGCGATGTATGTCGGATTATAGAGTACTGTCTACTATGACTGCCTAAGACCCTCTATAGCCCCTTGAATAAGAGTATCTTGTAATCCGACAAATTACAAATCAAAGAATGTGTTTGAACTTTTATGAATTTAAATTTTTATGTACAATGAACAGTGATAGGCGTATCGGAATACAGGGGGCGCCGGATTAGACAAGGTCCAGATTACCGTGGGTACTACTGCTATCTGTCGCAGCGTCATCAAACAGTTCCCCATTCCTTCTGAAACTCTGGTACTCTTTTAGTTACAGATATGTTGCTTACGAATTTGTTAGCATCTACTCGTATTCACCACACTATGACAGCGTTGTTTTTCGTCAAGTATCGTAACTCGTGGCAAATTATTGAGCGCGTAACGGAAAATAATAACAGTAGTTTATGGACAAGCAATAAACAGCAATTGTAAGTTACACTATTAACGTGAACGAGACACAGTCGTAAAGTTAGTTCGAATGACCGCTCGTAAACGTAACTGACTCGACGCGCCAATAGATCGACTTATTAACAGGAATCTTTAGGGGTTTGGGGCTAGTGTTCTGACATTGGCAATATTTTAGCTTCCCGTGAGAATCTCCTGAAGAAGACAACGGGTATCCGCTGGATTCAGAAGGCTCAGGACTGGTCAGAGTGGCGCTTGTTAGGGGAGGATTAGGGTAGAGGAGGGTTAGGGTTCAGCAGCGGACTTCCAAAGGCTGATGGATGGATGGAAGAGGGTCCTTGAGTCAGTCAAACTCTCCTCCTCGCTAAGTTCTCTGGACAACGAAGGAGGCTGGCGAACGTACTTTTCAGCTGCATGTCGCTGAATCCTGTACTAGTTAATTCCGACGGTATGAGTTCCATGCATGCCATAAAATATGATAATTATACTATTAGGTACGTAAAGTGCATGCATACAACAGTTTGAAATAAATGTTCATTCGGTGCGCACGCGTTTTAATTCTCGTCAAAACAAAAACGATTTATTTTTTTATTTGAAAGAGTCTGCCAGACTGGTCCCATATTTAACAACATTATACAATGTCATGATGATGGGATCCACCAGGAATTGAGGAATCTCCTCAAATATTATAGGTACAACTTATGGCGATTTTGATATAATATCATAATTATATGTTTCTCGAAGACTGTTTTTTTAAAATATATTTTCGGTAAAATTAAGATTATTAATTATTACTATCAAGGCTCTGGTCCCCTGTGTCCTCGCAGTGACGTAGGGAGTATAAGCCATGAAATAAAATCAACAGTAAAATATTTAACGGTTACCACTAATTGAATCAATAGCCTTCTCGAATAAAAGTGAACACACCCGCGCCGCCGCCGACGCCGCCGAGAAGGCTTCTTCATCATTCATCTATAAATAAAAAAGTTTGTGCGTGTAATCTTTACGCGCGATTAAAGTAAAACTTCTTTGACGTTGGTGACACGTATTATTAATCGCAAGTAATCGTATTTATAAGTCGCAAGAAATATACAGAGACACGGATAATATCACCGATCAAGGCGAGAGCAAATCTATACTAATATTATAAAGAGGAAAGCTTTGTATTTTTGTATTTTTGTATGTTTGCAACGAATAAACTCAAAAACTACTGAACCGATTTTAAAAATTCTTTCGCCATTAGAATGCTACGTTATTCCTGAGTAACATAGGCTATATTTATTTTTAGAAAAAATTAGGGATCCTTGCTAAAACTTCAGTAACGTGAACCAAGGTGTAAAAAACATTGCTTAAAAATTTCTTTCATCGCATACGCTGCGGAAACTATTGATGATAGAACAAAAAAATGTTCTACAATATTAGAGAACATATCAATATCTACAAAAAACGTCGCAATACTATATGTCCAGCTGTTGTAGTTATGTCACTATAACCACTTTTTACATTTTAAAAGTCAATAAAAAAGCTGACCAACATCAGACCATGATAACCATACCTTCGTATTAATCCTTATCCAAATAAATCATTTCATATTCAAAACTATTTCAATACCTATTGATAACTTTTTGAATTACTCAAATCGGACAAACCATTCAGAAGATATTAGAAAATCATCCCCAGGGATAAAAATAGCGATTGGAAGTCACTTAAATACAAACCAATTTCGTCAGTTTTATAGTTATAAACATGAACATTTTTAAGTAAATTCATAGTTATAAACAAAAGTTTATTTTAACACATTTTTTTGGAAAATCATCCCCCAAATGGTTAATTAAGGGGATGCAAGTTAGTATGGCAACTTCGTCAGTTTTGAAGTAAGAAGGGTGAAAATTTGTGCTTATTATAAGCTTATAGTTAAACACAAGAAATAAGTGTATCACGGTTTTTTCAAAATTCATCCCCTAAGGTGTAATACTTCGTCATGACACGCTTTATAATAGTTGTACCTGTATGTTTATAACTTCTCTTTGGACTTGATTTTGACCCACTTCAAACGGTCAGATTTCTTTCAAACTTCGTAGACTTATCGAGGACCAAAGACAATTCAATATTTAAAGAAAAAGAAAGAAAAAAAGAAAAAAAGAAAACCGTAATTACATGAAACGGTCAGATTTCTTTCAAACTTCGTAGACTTATCGAGGACCGATGACAATTCAATATTTAAAGAAAAAAAATAAATAAAGAAAAACCTAATTACATGCTTTAACACACACATAACCTGCTGCAGCACTGCTTAATAAAAAAGGTACGCACTCAGCATATGCCGCAGTGAACCACGGCTACTGATTTTCAGTACGACCTTTATGGTATCGCAGTAAACTACACGCTAATACGTGTGTAATTACACACTTTAATTAGCTTTAAACAGTCAGATTTCTTTCAAACTTCGTATACTTATCGAGGACCGATGACAATTCAATATTTAAAGAGAAAAAAGAAAGGAAGAAAGAAAACCTACATGTAGTACGCGAGTGATAAGTTATACTTCTTTGGCATCATTAAATAAATCGCACCCCTAGATGAAGACTCCGGTAAATCAAAAAACTTAATTTTTCAGAAATACCGAAAAACTGATTTTAGAATAGTTAGGAAAGATATCAAAAATCTAATAATATATACATAAAGGTACCATTTTATAATGCTTTTTGAATTATTTTATTTGTATATTGGCTGTTAAAATCCTAAGAAAATCGAGATTTTTTAGTTACTCTACTTTTGCAGCAGGAGTAAGCTACTTTTTTGTGCACTAAGTAGAGTTACTTTACTTTATCTGAAATAAAAATGAGATAGGTACATTACTTTTCACCTCAGAAATAAGATAAAACTTTTTTTTGAGGGTTTTGCTATGCACAACCTAGTAAGCTTAGGAACACTAGCTTTAGTTTTTATTTTTATTTAAGTGCATTAAGCACTAAAATGGTTAAATGGTAGAAATAAAACAATTGTTTATGCAAAAAGTTGTTATAATTTTATTACAGCAAAAATTAGTTTGTACTTAGTGTTATAAAAATATTATGTCCTATAAAACAAACTGAGATCGTACTCGACTTATTATAAATAAATATTAATTATTCGTTTTTAAATAATCACATAAATGTACTTTAAAAAAATATCTCTTTTATACTTTAAAAAATTCTTATTTCCTTTACCTGTCATTACAAAATCCTAAAATGTACAGCTACTGAACTAATATTAGTCAGAATGTTACTGCTCATCTAGAATTAACGAAGATTCTAAATGCTGGGTGGTGAAGCTCCTTCAGCTGGCAACTCAGGCTCCTTTACTATATTGAGCATATCCTTACCAGGTGATGACAGAGTTCTTACTTCTTAGTGGCCAGGGTCCTCTTTTTATGCGTTTATCAATTCTAACATGAGTTTTTCACGGCCTTTTATTGTCCTAAAAATAAACAATGTTCATATTCAATAATAAATCAAGTAAAGTCAACCAACACAAAAAATCCAAAAATATCACGTATTGTTTTTCATAACTTTATAACGAATAATAAAATCAATTAAAAATGTCATTAACAACCTATTTCTCTATTTAAAGTACATATATCACTAAACAGACAAGAATAAATGAAGTTAGAATTAAAATTCAACAAAACTCTGTTAAATCGAAATTTAGGTTTACTTTCATGTAAATCTGAGTAGATCAAAATATCAAAAAAAAATTGCAATATAGTCTCATCTAAACCCCTAAAAATCGAAATAAACTATTTTTATTATCAGTGAAATTTCAGCAAAACCCAATCATCTCAAAATAAACATGAAACTTACCTAACTAATTTCACGTAAACTCCTGCAACTCAAAATATCCCACTATGCAATCGTACTCCACCTGCGTCGACCGGGAGACAACTAAAAATGGTGGAGTAGTGTTCGCGCCGTTTGGGGTAAGGTCATTCAAGTAAAGCAGCACTTCGTGCCATTTTTCGACAACGGTTTAAGGTATCGTTACGTGAGTTATATCTCCGTGTAGGTATTCGAGTCAGCAATTCAAAAACACCACTAACTCAAAACGCATACTTTTTGATTTAGTGGGGTTTTCATCTAGGGGTGCGAAATATTTAACACTAGCTGTCTTGGCGAACTTCGTATCGCCTAATAATCAGTGATTCATGTACTTTGTTGTTACTTTTAACTTTTATAGTTTTGGTAGGTTTAACAAAGCAGAGACCATTAAATTCCCTCTCTCTCTCTCCATCCCGCTCCCTCTTTCTCTGCATCCCGCTCCCTCTCTCTCTCCATCCCGCTCCCTCTCCCCTCCCTATCCCCCTCCCCCTCCCCCTCCCCCTCCCTCTCAACCTCCAGCAAAATAGTATATTTTTTTTTGTTTCAATCAGAAATAAAATTGCGTAATATTTGCTGAGACCCCCTCTCTCCAACGTAAGATTAGATGAGATTTGACTCGACCCCCCTCTCCCCCTTAAAAATCTCACGTAATTTATGGACGCCCTCTTTTTAGTTTTATTAAACTATTATTTATTTTTGATCTCAGAAATGTGAAAATTAATATGTAAGCTTATAGTTAGAAACAAAAATGAATTGTTATAGTTGTAACACGGGGAGGAGAGGGGAGCAGGAGTGGGAGAGGGAGAGGGAGCGGGAGAGGGAGAGGGAGGAGATATGCACACAAAAACTATAGCGGCTAAGAACGGCTGTATCGATTTTAATGATCTTTGATTTGTTACATTCTAAGGCGATACGAAGTACGCCGGGTCAGCTAGTACATTATAATTACCTCACTAAAGTATCGTGTCATAAACATGTGAATCTCGGGATAGCATTTCGCAGCAAACACTCGTATAGTATACCTACTAATTTATGTTGCGGACCGCCGACACGCGACGGTAACCATGATGTCGGTCATACACTGAATAACAATAACTATAATAATTAACATTCAAGTATTTTAGAATTGTTTTAAAATATTATAATAAAGAAAAAAATTCACTGTAAGTGTCCAAAATATAAAAAGTATGACTATAGTCTACTAATATTAAAAAATATGTGAAAGTTTGTATGGATGCTTACTCGCAAAAACAACTGAACGGATTTTTATGTACCTAATTAGCATTCGGGATTTTATGTAATAAAGCGCGTCACATACGGCGAAAATACGATAATATTTTATGTTAAGATGCCTTGCTATAAAATATTATAGTATCTTAAGGTATCGCACACGGCTAAGATACGATAATATTTATATCCGCTCGAATAGCTCTGGGTCACACTGGGGTTATTTCCCCGCAATCTATATACGGGATAGTCTAATATTAATAATACGGCCTTACTATTAGATTTATTGAATAGCTCATCGGATGATGATTCTGACTTCGAATATAACTTAAAAATTTCTGCCGCACGTTGCCATTTCCGAACAATTTGGGTAGAAATTAATCATATAAAGTTTAGGAAAGACCGCGGTGAGTTTAATCTTTACGAAGACCTTTCATCGAAAATGTTTCAAATATATTTTAAAAAGTCACAGGAAAGTTTATAGTTTCCAATAGTTTCCAATATTTTGCGTACTAATAATAAAAACAAAAACATGAGAGGTGTCACGGGACACCTGGATGGAACGAAGTTCCTTTCGATTTAAGTATTGTATTGTTGTACAGCGCCTGTTCAGACTTAAGATATTTAGTTTGGTTAGTTGCGGATAGATGGCGTTAGTAAATTAATTCTGAATCACGCTATCAACTTATACTTGTAACATACGTAAGTTCAAGGAAACTATTAAATTTTTTGAATTCGCTATGGATACTTAGTTTCATTTACCTTATATAGTTACGCAGTTTGTACAGCGCCATCTCTGTAAAACTAACTGAATCACTTCAAAAAGTGTCGTCATTCGCAAAATCAAAAAGTGTCGAAATTTTCCGTCTGGCCCCCTTTCACAACGCGCGATAAGGAACTTCGTTCCAACAACAAAAACAGAGAGAATAGGTTTTTTTTATGGAAATATCCGGCAAACGAGCTGACGATCCACCTGATGGTAAGTGGCTATCGTCGCCCATGGGCATCAGCAACACCAAAGGCATCACTGATGCGTTGCCGGCCAGGAAAGAAAGAAAGAACTGGCTCTCAAGCCCCCAGCCGGAACACGACGATTCGTTTGGCGGCTGACTCATGCTGGTGGTAGCTATCCAGGCGAACCCCTGGAGAAATTATAATAGTAATAATGGTATTAATAAACAATTAAAATCAATACTACCAATATAATCCCTCCGAGGGCCCTACCACCAGCGGGCCGGATTAAGTTGCCTCTTACGACACCCATCCGGCGCGGGATTGGGGTCAGTATTCTAAGCCGCCAACACCAACACGGCTAAGAAGAAGTAAAATTAATATATTTCATTCCATTTTGCATCGAATATTGTGCACACTGCGTAAGGAGCTTACGATATATTTTGGATCTTAACATGGCATGTTACGATATATTAAGCATCTTAACATAAAATGTCCATATCGCTCGATATCTTAACATGCGTAATATGAAAATATTATCGTATCTTAGCCGTGTGTGATGGTTCATACAAAATGTATAGTGAGCGATATTTTATGTTAAGCTGAAATGTTATAGTATCTTCGCCATGTGTGACGCGCTTTAGACTACGAACTGGAATAGGAAATAGGATACATATTATTCCGGAAAACGCAGGCAGAGCATACTTTCATAGCACAACTAACAACTTATTATACAGACTATTCTCTTCTCACAATGTGACGGTAACAGACATACATAGTCCACAACGCTGGCAAGTGCTCGTTGGACCGAGTGAACGACATTATACACTTTTGACAACATTACTGATAATCATTAAACTCTGACAATGGGGTAAGTGTTTCCTCACAATTTTTTGCTTTCACTGAAACAAATTAATTATTTTAATTAGTACGCCCATTAGACGAAAGATTTAAATCTACATATTTAAGTCTCAAAACTATCACTTAATTAGCTATCATACAATTTTATCCACATTGTGGCGGCTTAGAATATTGACCCAATCCAATGCCATCAGCTCGTTTGTTTTGGCAAGTTACATAAAAAATCTGTGTAATTCTAAAACGTAAGTATAAGTAGACAAGTAGCACAGTAATATAAATAGGTACGTATTGGCATCAATAACTTGATAAAGCCTCATTTATTTTTAAATTACTGTCAAAGGATTTATCATACGCTCTTCTTTTGCTTATTGATTTTATTTGTATTACGAGTTATGAATATAAAATCATTTAGCTCAGCGATAAACATACGTGAAAACTATAAATGGAGTTCGATTAAAGCTTGGTCACCCTACATCACACTTGTCCACAAACAAACTATGTTGACCTTACAGATTGCTGGATCGGATTCATTGCTCACGCCATGCCACGCCACGCCACGCTTTCACTGTTTATGATGTTTCTAATGTCTTGTCCTAATCTCTCACGTTTCTTCGTCATACTTATCCTATAACAACAACAAACTCTTCAGCTTTATAATATTAGTATAGACTATACATTTTTTGTCGATACTGCCCCATACTCATGGAGAAGTGAAGGTGTGCAGTTTCGCTCACAATATTTTCCATCTCCAAAGATGGAGCCTTTAGATAGAGCTGCTCATTAGGCGTCTAACCATTTTCGTCTCCTGTAAAGCTGGTAAAAATAGCTCATGCGATGTTGTTAGCTAAGGGACGATTGGGAGTTTATTGATCGTCGCATTGTTTACATGTAGATCATTTTTATTTCACAGTTTCATCAGCAGCTTCCTCTCTGGGTGAGAAGATTAGTTCAACGAACAAATTCATTCAAAAGTTCTCCAGCAATCCCGCAGACTTTTTGCGTTTTCCTGACTTGTCTAAACAGGTATTTGAATTATAGGTACTTCATTTTAATATTTTTTTTTATACCCCAGTTACATTTTTATTGTTAAGAACGTGGCTCTATGGTATATTATTATATCATTTAAAATTGAACTGCAATTGAAAGAATGAAAGAACAAAAGAAAATATATTTATTTAAGACTTTAAAGACCACAGATTTAAATAAAATCTAAAACAAATAAAAACATAAGCATCTTAAAAGTAATACAACGAAACAAAACATCTAAATAAATTTAATAATACAAAAAAAAGGAAAATAAGCTTCCAATAATTTACTTTTACCCTCCACCAACTATACTAAATTACGAAATCTGTGCTGCAGTAAAATGGACCGAACTCTGGACTTCGGACCATTCAGGTATATCGATTATGCTTATGAAATTACTGGTGTCGATGCTGTCCATAGCATGACTGAAGACTTACCATCAGGTTGCACCAAGTAGGTTTACAGGCTTTTTACAAAAGAACTATAGTTGTAATGCATGTACGTATCCTCTAGTTACCACTGTCTTTTTTCGCCAGGTACCAGAATATTATTTTAAAGTCAAAATTTTTACTCCCAGTAGAGTTCGTTATACGTCATATGGGACGTTTGGAAAAAATTATGAGAGAAATTTTTTTACGATGCGACAGCCAAAAAGTGACATGATGAAGGTGCGTGACACTAGGCTCACAGCATTTGCTGGAGTTGTTTTGGATTGCTAGCGCGCGCCGGGTCGTGGGTGCAAGTGGGAGGTACTAAAAGTAAGAGAATACTTCTTAAGTGCACCCCCCGGACATGATAATATCCCCGGACGTCACCTTGTCTTATCGAAAGTGACGCGGCCCGTATGTGCGTAATTTTTAGCATGGTGTCAATGTGTGCGTGTGATACTTTTACGAATACAGGAGTTGGTATTACTATGGGTGCTTCACTGAATTTGTTGTTGACATTCCGTCTGTTCTTTTTTTAAGTCTGTGGTGTATCTATAAGTACACACACGTTTTTTAAAATGAGTGTTTGTTACACAGCCTCAGAAATGTTTCACGTGGGGCGAGGTGGCCGCATTCGACGGAGAGGACGGAGCCGCGCTGTGCTTCGTGGTCGACGACAACGTGTACAATGTCACGGATATCATTAAATTTGTACGTTTAAATAAAAATATAAAGGTTATAATATTTTTAAGAAAAAATGTTACTAACAATTTATTGGCTGAAAATGCCTGAATTAAAATTTTATTATTATTATTATTATTATTATATCTTTCGGTAAACCTGCCTGAATAGCTACCACCCTCTTGCTTGAGTTAGCCGCCAAACGACTCGTCGCGTTTGGGCTAGGGGCTTGAGAATTATTATTTACTAGCTGACCCGGCGTACTTCGTATCGCCTTAGAATGTAAAAATCAGAGATCATTAAAATCAGTACAGTACAGTTCTTAGCCGCTATAGTTTTTGTGTGCATATCTCCTCCCTCTCCTCTCCCGCTCCCTCTCCCTCTCCCTCTTCCGCTCCTGCTCCCTCTCCCGCTCCTGCTCCCCTCTCCTCCCCGTGTTACAACTATAACAATTCATTTTTGTTTCTAACTATAAGCTTACATATTAATTTTCACATTTCTGAGATCAAAAATAAATAATAGTTAAAAAAAAACTAAAAAACACGCTTTTATAGAAAACCAAACTAAAAAATAGAAAATAAAGGGGATAATGAGAGGAGCGGAATGGAGAGGGCGAGGGTATTTAATGTTCTCTGATTTGTTAAACCTACCAAAATTATAAAAGGTAAAAGTAGGAGGGGAGGGGTGAGGGAGCTGGAGGGGGGGGGAGAAAGGGGGAGAGTGAGCGGGAGCGGGAGGGGGAGGGCAAGAGGGAGGGGGAGGGAGAGCGGGATGGAGAGAGAGGGGGAATTTAATGGTCTCTGATTTGTTAAACCTACCAAAACTAAAAGTTAAAAGTAAGAACAAAGTACATGAATCACTGATTATTAGGCGATAAGAAGTTCGCCAAGACAGCTAGTGTTAAATATTTATTTCATGATGCCAAAGAAGTATAACTTCTCACTCGCGTACTACATGTAGGTTTTTCTTTCTTCCTTTCTTTCTTTCTTTTTTCTTTAAATATTGAATTGTCATCGGTCCTCGATAAGTTTACGAATTTTGAAAGAAATCTGACTGTTTAAAGCTAATTAAAGCGTGTAATTAGATTTTTCTTTCTTTCCTTCTTTTTTTCTTTAAATATTGAATCGTCATCGGTCCTCGATAAGTCTACGAAGTTTGAAAGAAATCTGACCATTTAAAGCTAATTAAAGCGTGTAATTAAGTTTTTCTTTCTTTCTTTTTTTTCTTTAAATTTGAATCGTCATCGGTCCTCGATAAGTCTACGAAGTTTAAAAGATATCTGACCATTTAAAGCTAATTAAAGCGTGTAATTAGGGTTTTCTTTCTTTCTTTCTTTCTTTCTTTTTTAAATATTGAATTGTCTTTGGTCCTGATAAGTCTACGAAGTTTGAAAGAAATCTGACCGTTTGAAGTGGGTCAAAATCAAGTCCAAAGAGAAGTTATAAACATACAGGTGAAGCTAATATAAAGCGTGTAATGACGAAGTACACCTTAGGGGATGAATTTCGAAAAAACCGTGATACAATTATTTTTTGTGTTTAACTATAAGCTATATAAGTACAAAGAACAATGCCCAAAAATTATTTTTTATTTTTTGTAGCGTCTTAAAACGTCAGTTATACCGAAGCAATTCATTTATTTTTTTACGTATTTTAAAATTAATACCTGTGCCCGTATTACCCAGCGTAAAATAATTTTATTAATAAGTGATGAATTGACTATAATAACAATTATGTCAACAATGTCCATTTTCATTCGGGCACTCACTTCGATACATAGCTTGTATCAAGCAAGATATAGGGAGACTTCTGGCCAATATTACACACAGAATTTCGTTATAAATGTTGGTAACAAATGTAATGATGTCAAATTTTCATTTCCGGTTGTCAATCAAAAAAAAGTCAGAATAAAAAATAATGGTAAATATTACGTTCTCCCCTACTCTATGACTCAATGGTTATAAGAATTCAATCTCAAAATACTTTGGTTCTGGGGTGTGTCTGCTGAAAATTCTTATATATCTAAGCTCAGAAATTAAAGCGGCGATTTTTAGAATTTTTTTTATTTTAAGACGCTAAAGTTGAAAATCAAATAAAACGATGTATGGCAGTTGGGCATTGTTCTTTTCACCCTTCTTACTTCAAAACTGACGAAGTTGCCATACTAACTTGCATCCCCTTAATTAACCATTTAGGGGATGATTTTCCAAAAAAATGTGTTAAAGTTAACTTTTGTTTTGTATCTATGAATTTACATAAAAATGTTCATGTTTATAACTCTAAAACTGACGGTTGATTTGTATTTAAGTGACTTCCAATCGTTATTTTTACCCCTGCGGATGATCTTCCAATATCTTCTGAATGGAATGTCCGATTTGAGTAATTCAAAAAGTTATCAATAGGTATTGAAACAGTTTTGAATATGAAATAATTTATTTGGATAAGGATTAATACGAAGGTATGGTTATCATGGTCTGATGTTGGTCAGCTTTTTTATTGACTTTTAAAATGTAAAAAGTGGTTATAGTGACTTAACTACAATAGTTGGACATATAGTATCGCGACGTTTTTTGTAGATATTAATATGTTCTCTAATATTGTAGAACATTTTTTTGTTCTATCATCAATAGTTTCCGCAGCGTATGCGATGAAAGAAATTTTTAAGCAATTTTTTTACACCTTGGTTCAAGTTACTGATGTTTTAGCAAGGATCCCTAATTTTTTCTAAAAATAAATATAGCCTATGTTACTCAGGAATAATGTAGCATTCTAATGGCGATAGAATTTTTAAAATCGGTTCAGTAGTTTTTGAGTTTATTCGTGGCAAACATACAAAAATACAAAGCTTTCCTCTTTATAATATTAGTATAGATTAGCCACCTGATGCTTATCAAATCGACTGTTGGCTGTTTCCATAAATAATCATAAATATCTGCCGGCCGGGAATCGTACCTGGGACCCCTCACTTCACATGCAAGGTCACTTCCAACGCTTCGGGATGGTATTTTTATTTGAATGTAAGCGTTCATAACTGAATTGTTATAATTGTTATAGTGTTATAATTGATCATCCAGATCACCTTTTAAGGCGTATATAACTCGCACTAAAATATTTATTATGATAGAAGTTATTTATTTGCTTTCAAATCAACGTTTTAACTAAAAACCAAGTGATTGAATATAAAATGCTTTGGGGATTTTCCAATTCAGTGACTGTCGATCCATAGGTATGGCGTAATGGTTACCATGTCGGATTGCCGTTCGAACGGTTCTGGGTTTGATTCCCAGCGAGGCAGAAATTTGAATGCCTGGGTGTGTGTTATTGTCTTTGTGTGTTGTCCATGGCCCCCAGGACACAGAGAATCCTATTAGGTATAGGGCTATGAGTGTGTAGCGTTTATCAATAAAATGTTTGTCACCAGCATCCAGGCGGTCCAGGTCCGCTGAAGCAGGTGGCAGGCCGGGATGCCAGTGCTGCGTTACGCGCCTCCGGGATGCCCTCCTATGTCCTCAAACATCTCATGCATAGGTTTCATATAGGAAGTGTGGTGAGTTGAAGTGGTTGAACCTCGGGCTGCCATACAGCCCGAGTTTTGAATACTACTAATAAGGTTACTAATAAGATTAATAGCCCGCTCTTGCTTTGCTTCGGAGACCGCGGAGCCTTGAAGCAACTTCTTTTTTACCGACTTCAAGAAAAGGAGGCGGTTCTCAATTCGACTTAATTTTTTTTATGTTTGTTACCTCAGAACTTTCGACTGGGTGAACCGATTTTGATGATTCTTTTTTTAATCGAAAGCTGGTGCTTGTCATGTGGTCTCACTTAAATTTTATCGAGATCTGACGATGGCATCTATGAGGAAACCATATAAGTCTTAAATTTTCATTAAGTATGTGCGCGACAAATGGACGAATAACTCAATATCACGCCAACCGATTTCGATGATTCTTTTTTATTGTTATTGGAAAGGATGTATGTTATTTGAAGTCGGTTTTTTTTTGTTAAAATTTTAGATTATTACCTTACAGTTTATGCTTTCCTCATGAATATGGATATTGGTTATCACACACAAAAATATTTTTTCAAGTTCTACGGACAGTTTCAAACAAACTCTTCTACTTTGTCACATTAATATAGAGTACCCATCAACTGAAGTAGCTTTATTCTTGCTACTCGCCAATAGATGTCAGGAAAATTTTAATAGCCTGAAAACACGAATAAAACGACATTTTCTAAAAATTAATCCTAGCTAGATGATTTATCAACCTCGAAACCCCCTGCATACTAAATGTAATGAAAATCGTTGGAGCGGTTTCCAGGGTCCAGGGTCCAACCAGGGTCGAAGACTTCAATATCTATATCCCATGCGATGTTTTATATTTTTTTTTGTTTGATTCAGGTGGAAAGCGGATCATCGTGTTAAAAGACTTGTGCTGGCGTCGTTGGATTTTGTATTAAAGTGTTTCTTTTTGTATAAATATTATTAAACGCATATCGATTATAAGTAATTGTTTTTATTTTGGCCTAATTTGTCTATGACACACACTCGTTTCCTATTCTCTATTCTATTCTATTCTTCTATAGGTAGATAAAATTGATTTATGTAAATAGACGACAAGCAAGCAAGCGAGCCCATCCATCTATCGGAATCGTTTAGCTTGTCTCAAATAAGACGGTAGTCTAGCCAGTCAATAATAGCACGGCAAGATAAAAATAGCAGTAATAAATTTTAATATTGATATTGATAATATTATCCTCATTTGTCAGGCCATATTTTTTTGTAATACAACTACAAGTTCACGGTTTTCGGATGCCTTTTGGTGTGACTAACTAATATCCATGGAGGACGATTATTTAGCGAGTGGGAATTTCAATCAATCAAAAACAAACCCTGGAAATCCGCACCAGAGTGGAGTTCTTGGTAGGGATTTTAGAAGTAGTTCTTATTACCAATCCGTTCAGTTCTTTTCTTACATCACCTTGATCTGCTGGCATGAGGGTCAGTATTCTAGGTCGTCCCAAAATGACAAAGATAACATGCTCTACTAAAATTTCGTATCATAATCTGCATTGATCGATCACAATGACACTGCGTGATGGAATTATTGCCGTGACTTAAAACGTACAAATCTTAAAGATAATCGAATATAGTGATTGATAATATAATTATATTGTGATGCGATCGAATCCACGCATTTATTAGTTTTGGTAATTTTAATGTAGGTAGCACGGACCTTAAGGTCTGCTGGTAGGTAGGCTTTTCTTTATCGCCCGGTAGCTACGGTCTAGTGAGAGTAGTTCGATGTCAATCCGGTTAACGTAAGTAAAATGTGTAAGGTATAAGATGAATGTAGGTGACACATACCTATATAACAAAACGTATTTCGGTGAATATCATCGTGGCAAATACGTGAGCCCGTTGAAAATCGAAACAGTATAAGAATCATACTTCTACTGTGGAATCGAGGTGTCAGATGATAACATGTTTCTTTTTTATAGCTACGTATGTACTACATAATAATATATATAACTAGGTAATTGGGTCAATTAGAGCCACATATATTTTTTATAAGTGTATTACAAATAAATAATCAGAGAAATAAATGCCTTAAAATTAATCGTCAACATTGACATTTAGGCGTCGCTTTTTTTTCTTATTCTCTCTTATCAACTCTTATCCTTTCTGACAAAGTCAGGGTTATCTTAATTTTTTTGTGATGACATGTATGGTAGATTACGAACGTATGACATGCTGCCACACTATACTTTGAACTAAAACATCTCCAAAAGTTATGGAGATATTCTCAGCAATAAAATACTTTTAGCTTTTAATTCTTGGTCCTCATTTTTCACGAAAACAGAAGAAATAATTTCGCCACCAAAATTTAAAAATGGACATTGTTGATATTCACCCATTTTAATTATTGAGCCGCTAATGTCTTCGTAACAGATTTTATATTAGATTACAACTATTTGCCGAAAGTCACGTACGTACGTAATACAAGATGATTAGATTATTTTAGTGTCAGTGGCTCAACAGGAATGTTTATTATCGATTCATATAAATGACATCACTGATCCGTAAAAATTTATACTTCCTGACGATAATTATTAAAAGTAATTGATTTTACTACGCAGATTATTTAATACTCACGTAGGTATTCAACCAGACACCGCGTTTTATTCGGTCTATTAAATCTCTTCCGTGTACCTACAACTAGAGCATCGAAGCTCGGTTCAATTTTGAAAACCCGGGTTTTCGGGTTTAAGAATATCAAAACCCGGGTAGACCGGGTTTTTCGAGCTTTTCGAGCCTTTTATTGTATTTTTTTAAAATACACTAATCTGCGTTTATATATCGATTTCCTGCAATGAGTACAAATAATAAAGGATGAGGAAGAATTTAAATAAATTAAATAGTACTTTACAAATTACAAAAACAGTTTAAAATGTTTAAAAAAGTGATAAAGATTTATTTTTTCTTCAGAATATCTTAAAACTTAGTAATCTCCATCCATCCATCCATCCATCCATCAGCCCTTGGAGGTCCACTGCTGGACATAGGCCTCCCCTAACTTGCGCCACTCTGACCGGTCCTGAGCCTTCTGAATCCAGCGGATGCCCGCTGTTTTCTTCAGGTCGTCGGTCCATCTTGTCGGGGGGCGTCCTGTACTCCGTTTTCCGAGACGCGGGCGCCATTCGAGGACCTTTCTTCCCCAACGGTTATCGGTCCTTCGCACTATGTAGCCGGCCCATTGCCACTTCAGCCGGCTAATTCTTTGAGCTATGTCGGTTACTCTTGTTCGTCTACGGATCTCTTCGTTTCTGATGCGATCACTTAGAGAAATAGCAAGCATAGCCCTCTCCATAGCCCGCTGCGCTACTCTGAGCTTGTATTAAGCCAATAGTGAAGCACCACGTCTCGGATCCGTATGTCATCACTGGCAACACACACTGCTCGAACACCTTCGACTTCAGGCACTGAGGTAGTGTTTTGGACGACAAGATATGACGCAGTTTCCCGAATGCAGCCCATCCGAGTTGGATTCTACGAGTGACTTCTTTCTCGAAGTTGGACTTACCCATCTGGATCACTTGTCCCAGGTAATTGTATTCGTCTACAACTTCGAGAGCAGCGCCGTCAACAACAACCGGTATGGGTGTAACATGGACATTCATCTTCAGACCCACCCGTTGTGAGGCGCTGTTCAAGTCCCCGAGCATTGTACCTAGTTCCTCCAGGGATCCTGCCAGGATGACTATATCATCGGCATATCGCAGGTGTGTGATGTATTCGCCATTGATGTTAATGCCACGTCGTTTCCACTCCATCAGCTTGAACACATCTTCCAATGCAGCGGTGAACAGTTTTGGGGATATAACGTCCCCTTGCCTGACACCTCTCTGCAATTGGATGGGGTTCGTGGCTGTGGTACTACAGTTTTTGGAGTACACCACAAAGTACTACAGTTTTTGGAGCGCCACTAGGAGGGGTTTCCCCCCAGCACTTAGCAGCTCGGCGGTGATACCGCGTCATCTCCCGGTGCCTTGTTGTTTTTAAGCTGTTTGAGAGTCTTTCTAATCTCATACAGGCTGACGTCCGGGATATCCTCTGTGTAGTGTCGGGTTAATTTAGCTCTCTTGTCGCTCTCCTCTCTGGGAGGTGGAGCTTGAGAGGAGGTATACAACCGTCCGTAGTATCTCTCAGTTTCTCTTAGAACTTCAGGTTTCGACGTAACTATGGTGCCGGACTCGGTCTTCAACCTTGTGAGCCGACTTTGCCCAATAGACAGGTCTCTGGCGAACACTTTGGAGCCCTGGTTTCGCTCTATTGTTTTTTTACAGGATTTGCGTTGTGTTTGCGCAAATTGCGTCGCCTACACTTGGAGATCTGTTCATTGAGCCGTCGGTATTCCGCCATAGAGGTTGGAGACTGCACACATAGTTCTCGTCGATCTCTCATAAGACCGAGACTTTGTTCTGAGAGAACTTGAGATCTACCACTGAGGTGGGTCTTGAAATACTTCGACCTTACCTCGTGGACAGTCGCTACCATCCTGGTGTTAAACTCCTCCACCGACGTGCATGATTCTAGGTACGCAAAACTATTTTGCAGCTCAAGTTGAAAGTTTTCGGATCCCTGGATTTGGACAGGTGTTGGACGAAGCATAGACTTCATCAGGCATGACCGTTCCAGCTTAACGTCAATATTTAATGTGTAAGAGGCACAAGACGGTGATCGCTTCCGGTTTTGAACCTGCTGATCACAGAGACATCATTAAATATGTGCTGTTTGTCTGCCAGAATGAAGTCTATCTCGCTTTTTGTGTAACCATCAGGACTTATCCAAGTCCACCTGCGTTGAGGCTTCTTTATGAAGAAGGAGTTCATCATAAAGAGATCTTCCTTCTCCAAAAAGTTAGCCAACAAGAGTCCTCGGTGGTTCCGTCGTCCAATTCCGAAGGGACCCACTTTCTTCTCTCTTGTGGCTTAAACTTAATAAATAACAAAAACAAAAGTATTTAAAAAAACCCGAAAAACCCGGGTTTGATTTTTAAAACCCGGGTTTTTTTGTAATCCTCAGAACCGGGAAAACCCGGGTTTTTCGGTCCGGGTAAACCCGGGCTCGATGCTCTACCTACAACCTACACCTACTATAACATTAAATAACTACAATCAATTTAATTACTATATAAAACATATTGTATAGATAGGCATATTAAGTTTCCTAATCTAATCTTATGGTCGTCCCGGTATCTATATTAATACAAAGATAAGACTTATATCAGTTAAATCTCATTTTTTAAGTTATCTTCAAAATATAGGTTTGTTCTATATTTGTTCTAGGTAGGGAATGCAAATCTCGCGAGATTGGGGCTCAAGCGAGATCTCGCGAGTTTATGAATAACAATACTGCGAGATCTCGCCAATTTCGAGATCTCGCGAGATTGGCAGTTTTGTATGTTTTCTTTGCAAATAATCACAATATTTGAATAAATTAGGAAAAAAATAATAAAAATTGTAAGTATTATAAGATAAACATTTATTTTCATGAATTTTTTCAATAGATTTTTACGTACCAAACATTGTTAGACGTACGTAGCTATCAAATAACAAATGAAATAAACAACCAGTCTTCTCTTCTAATATCAATCAAAAATCTTTTAGTAATAAAACAGTTCTTTTATAACAAACAAAATAACGAGAAGTAAAAAAAATTAAACTAATTATCTAAGTTGAGTTGACTTATTATCAATTAAATAAAACTATATCCATCTCAGTAGATCCATTACATATTAGAGATTAATTAACAAAATATAGCAATCAAATGAAAGATTTGTTCCGCCTCCCGCGCACCGAACGAAGCCGACAAATCGCAGCTCCATCCGTGTCTGTCCGCGCTTCGAATAAGACGATTTTATGCTCGAATGCAATCTCGTTAAACTCGCGAGATCTCGCCCTCTTTTTCGTCCGAGATCAATCTCGCTAAAAAAGGCCGAGATCTCGCGAGAACGAGATTGCATTCCCTAGTTCTAGGCTCTGTCAACTCGGCAGCCGTGACCCGACATTGTAAAATTTTACTTTTTTTCTTGATTCTCGTAGGTTTTGGTTTGAAGTTGATTGTAGATAATATAATACTATGTCGTAAGCTATTGCGATTTTATGAAATGACAATGATGAGTTGTCAGCATCGCCCATGGACATCAGTAGCCCATGGACACAGAAATGGACTCGAGAGGTCCGCAACCTTGCAATGGCAATGGCTTCAACCCATTCATGGCCCAGTACTTAGTATATTTAGAGACCTGTTGTAACCCCGTCCATTTATAGAGTTCCGAAGTATTATAAAATCGAAACCCTTATAGTTTCGTCATGTCCGTCCGTCTGTCCGGCAGTCCGTCTGTCTGAAGCATAGCGCCGAGACCATTACTGCTAGAAAGCTGTAATTTGGCATGAATATAGGTACCTACATTATTTATTAAAACTCCAAAATCGTAGAATAAAATATTGAAAAACATTTTTTTCAGAGTACAGGGGAGGTACTGGTAACGTGAGGATGAATTTTTTAGTCGTCGCGTGCCTTTCGTTAAAAATGTATTTCAAAAATATTTTAGGAATTTCAGAACATTTTTTGATTTAGGGGTCTGTTTGCAAAATATTTGACTTTAAAGTGCTAATTTTGGTTAGAGTCAAGTGTCCTCCCCTGCCGGCTAAACGGTTGGAGTTGGACAAGTGAAAAAATTCTCAAAAATAGATTATATGATGAATTTACAAGGAAAACTATCACGGCTGTGTTAGCATAAGTAGTTAATGAGTAATACGAGTAGTCGATAAACTTACTACTTCGGAACCCTACATTGCGCGTGGCCTGACACCCACTTGCCCGGTTTTCAGCATGGTGCACTACAGATGAGCAGAGCCGTGACACGAGTGCACAACAAATAAATACTAAAATCAATGAAAAGTGTTATCGGTCCATATCAATAGAGATATGGGGAGTGGTGACGGCCGTCGCCCGGTCGTCAGCTGTCCGTGTCTGGGTGTACCGCGCGTCGGGACCGCGTAGTGTGTCGTTGACAAATTATACAAGTGAGTTCAGTGACTAATTATACAAGTGAGTAAAAGATATCGTATAAGTTGTCCAGTGTATAAAAATAGTGTTTTTATTATGTGTATACATTTGTAGTTATTTCTCGGTAGTAAAATTCTCGCTATACGCTCATTGTGTGTGGGATATAAGTGTTTGGGATTCCCAAAATATGCATGAATGAGTTATACGTTATATTTTTAACCGACTTCAGAAAAAGGAGGAGGTTCTCAATTCGACTGTAATGTTTTTATGTTTGTTATCTCAGAACATTCGACTAGGTGAATCGCTTTTGATGATTCTTTTTTTACTCGAAAGCTGGTGCTTGTCATGTGGTCCCACTTAAATTTTATCGAGATCTGACAATCGCATCCAGGAGAAAACCATATCGTAATTCTTATATTTGCATTAAGTATGTGCGCGACAAATGGACGAATAACTCAATATCACGCCAACCGATTTCGATGATTCTTTTTTTATTGTTATTGGAAAGGATGTACTTCATTTGAAGTCGTTTTTTTTTGTTAAAATTTGAGATTATGCAACCTAAGCAGTTAGGTACTTACTTTAAATGTAAGTAGCGGTGAATCTCTCAATGATCGTGTAACTTCTGTGTTCATGTTCTTACAACACAAATTCATGTTATAATTTTGTGCAAAGTTCCCACAGGTGATACTGTAGTAATTATCCCCTTTGCGAACGGCTTGCGGCCATCCCGTCCAGTCCTTAGGCTTTCAGCCAGGACACGAAATTCCCTTTGTGGTCTTTCTGTTTGCCACAATACGTCATGAGCGTTTTCTTATGGGCTACATCGCATTGTGTAAAGTTTTTTCGCTCAATCAGCGTTTTCGGTCTTTGATCGTAACATATACAACATCCAACGATTCAGCTGTTAAAAAGTGTAAAAAAATTAATATGGCACGTCAATAGTATTTTAAAATTTAAAATTACTTATCACTTTGGGTGCAAAACGAAACCCTCACATGAAACACCTCGTACGTGTCTTGCTTGTGGTGCGGCAAGGAAAAACATAAAATCTGTCACGTAAAGGATGTACCTTCTATTTGATTCAGTGTAGGGAATACATAATTATAGTAAACAGGGTGAATTTTTCAAGTGTGCGTGGATGGACAAATTTGAAACTATGAATAGCGAAAAATGGTCAAAGGAATCTCAGGGCCGATTTTATAGAAAACTAAAACTGCGTCATTAGATTTTTGAAAAATTAATATTCCTGGTCAGGATCCGAACCCGTAGATTTTGAAAAAAAGCAGTTTCTTAAATTCGACATTTTCCTTTAGTTTATA
The DNA here is from genome assembly GCA_963932265.1 of Thymelicus lineola. Lineage (NCBI taxonomy): Eukaryota > Metazoa > Arthropoda > Insecta > Lepidoptera > Hesperiidae > Thymelicus > Thymelicus lineola. Next base: position 25,210 of record CAWVQL010000239.1, on the reverse strand, counting down.
GTATATCATTACTTCACAGAATTTGATCATTGTTAGCAACACTATCGAATAATAATACGGCTACAATAATAGTAATACAGGCTAAGATTTTATTTTTCAAAACCAACGAGTTTGAATCGGGGGGGCGGGGGTTGGGTTTCGGTTCGTTTGGTTATTATTTTTCAAAAAAATATTGATAGAGATTTAGTTTTAATCGAAATCGGCCCCGAGACTCCTTTGACCACTTTTCGTCAATCCTCATAGTTTCGAATTCGGCCATCCACGCACACTTGAAAAATTCACGTGTCTATGAGATGTGCTATTGATCCCGAGTTTCGTGGTATACCTATTTCAATACCGGGTTTCTTAAACCTCGTGCCGCACTGTGTTAATAAAATTATATTATATCGTAATACTACCGCGACCATCTGTTATGAGTTTTTCTGATTATTTGTCGGCTAGATACATAAACATAATATTATTAAGACATTTATGCATTTAAAAATTTCGTGCATCGATCGAAATATTGTGCTTGTCACTGGTAATACCTAAATTAATGATGTTATCGCCAAATTGTTATCAGTTACATTACAACGTAGACATTTCATAGATAATGACGTTACATGCGGGCTTTATCTGGACACACGATGACAAAGACTTTTGGTCGGTTTGATTGCGGGAATCCCAAAAATGTATTTCAAATTATTGAGATATTAGACCAGGTAAGGGAACATACCAAAACCACGTAACCCATTTTTTCCAACTTTTTACCCCCCTCCCCCCCCCCTTCGTGACCATTCGTAGTATATAAGAAGACCCCCCCCCTAGTTTTCACGTGGTAATTGATAAATACGGTTTTCAATACTTTTTTGCAGAAACAGAGTTAAAAAATAATAATTTTGCTTATATTTGACGACTTGTGTGGCGCAATGGTTGCTAAAATATTGACTACGTGACAAAAACCTAAACCCCCCCTCCCCTCTGTGACCATTCGTGGTGTTTTGAAGACCCCCCTCCCCCCCTAAATGAGGCACGTGGTTTTGATATGTTCCCTAAATAGATACAGGTCTTTAGTAGATATATGTGTAGATAGTCTGGACTTTCTGTACTTCTGGAGTCGTGTTGTAAATGTTTGAGGACAGATCGAGATCTAATTCGACTCCTAATAAACGTTGGCGCTTGAAATCACTCGGCAAGCGTTGGCCAAAACATGTCCTTAAAATTTCTACATTACTTACAATAAACATATTTGGACAGCAATGGGCGAGGTGACGCGGTACACTCTGGCGGAGGTGGCGACGCGCGACGGCAAGAACAACGCGCCCATCTGGATCGTGTACAAGGACTCCGTATATGACGTCACCAACTACATCCCTGAGGTACCTACTTAACCTTACCTGTATCGTGGCCGTCGTGGGTGCCATGGACAACACACAAAGACAAGAACACACACCCAGGCCGTTGACAGAAATTCCAACTCATCATTCAAACTTCCGCCTCACTGGGAATCAAATCCAGGACCTTTGGCGCGGCGATCCGGCATGGTAACCTTTGCGTCACACGGGTCGTCCACCAATATACTTAGTACATTATATTCGCGAACTGTGGAGTGACCTGAGGTATTATGTCTGTGGTTATAGCACTTACAGCTTATTACAGAGCGTTTCTCATCGTAACAAGTTATAGCAGCAATGGATGCTAATGAAATCCAATCACGATATAAACGTCGCGTGATCAAACGACTGAGTAACACTTATGTACATACTAAGAAAAAGGCATTTGCGGTCTCTTTAAGAGTTGAATGTTTCATGTAAAAAACGGAAAAACGAATACACAATGTATCTGTTGACAAGTGGTCATCGCCCATGGATATCAGTAACAGTTTCCAGTCACAAAAGGAGAGAAGAAAAAAAGGCTCTCTTTACTCGGTGGTAGTTTGGTACGAATAAAAAATAAACAATGAATAAAATTTTTGTCGCGCAGTTACCGATTATGCGTAAATAATTATAATAATAGTTTATTACCGAATAGTCAAATACTCTGTGGAGTCGACGTAGTCGTGTACTTGTCATCGTGCCTCGTAACAGTTTAAGTTGCAAATTGTAATTTTTTGCATCATATCTCCACTCTCCAGGTTACTTTAAATTTGAGTTAATAATTGTATTAGTTATTTGGAATAGCGGGATTGGGACACCTATCTCAAGCGCCATGCGCTACTGCAACCAGGTTTGATCTATTGTAGCCGCACCCGTTTCGGAGTTAGATCTATTCGCCAAGTCCTATTGTTCGGAAAAGCTGTAGGATGTTCCTGAGTTCCAGTTATTTGACTTGGTTGGGTGGGATTAAGTAACCTCCTAGAATAGGGCTTCTGCATTGACCTATGGCAGGCCATTCACAGAGTATGTGGATGGTTCCTCTGCCTCATAGCAGATTCTGCATCTGCACGTTGCAGAGTTGCTCAGGCCTATCAATCAGGTGTCTGTTGAGCCTGCAATGTCGAGTCATTATCTCGTTACCGAATGTTGCAGCACCCTGCGGGTGGTGACGTCATCACGGAGCAGGCCGGCAAGGACTGTACCAGGGACTTCGATGATGTCCACAGCAACGACGCCCGGTTCATCATGAAGAAGTACAAGATTGGGGAGATCGTCGAGGTACGGTGCATTTTATGGGTTAATTTCATTGAAGGGCTCAAAGGGACGTTATTCAAAAAACATTGCTTAAGGGTTTTGCTCAAAATTGTGGCTTCGGACGTAATCTACGCTGCTCCAAAGTATAAAGTACTGCGTACGTGACTTTCATAGTGTAGAGGAGAGCACAGTATTGCACAGTATGGCGCGATTTTTATAGTCGAGACTGGAGACATAAGTTAAATTATCTGTTAATCCATTAAATAATAATGTAGTATTTTTATATTGTTGTTGGTTGTCTAGCTTTGCACTTAGATCGCAGGTCTTAGATCGGATTTAATGACAATCCGCCTCTTATTCATTCAACAATAAATACAATGCAAACAACCTTTACAAGTTAGTTACAGATAAATAAAATAAATAAAAAAGTAGAGGAGGCGTAGAGGTCTCGCAATATATTTTTACAAAATTTTCCCTGTTGTCTGCTGCATATGAATTGGCTAAAATAATACATTTATTATCCGTCTATTTAGAAACAGCAATCTTTTTATTGTTATCGACCATAACCTTAAAACTACTTCTACCTTTCTTTAGCAAGTCTTTAATAAACTGTAAGTATTTGGTGTTCCTGACGACTGGCGTTTGTGTTGTGTCGGGTGAAGGATGTACTGACACGAGAGAAGGTGAAGATGATATAGTAATACTCATGGCTGGTGCATTAGGTAACCATGGGTTTTCCTGTGGAGGTAGTAATGGTGATGGTAAAGAGATGGTCATGGTATCATCTTGTTGGGGATATCGGGAACATCTGAAGACAGGTCTGAATCTAATTCAGAATCCTCAGATCCTGAGTCAGCTGGTGGCACCAGGGCCTTGATTCTTGAAACCCTCGAACTTCGTTCCATAGTTGTGTATTGAGGTATGATGAGAACGTAATGAAGCTTCTCAGAAGATTGTAAGAATAATTTTATTACAAAAACACGGTATTTATACAAATTGTGAGAGGTAGGTCAGCCAATGAAAAAATACATAGAACAAAATAATTCCCGTTAAAAATTGCGGCGCACGTGTAGTGAACCTGCGGCACACAATACAAAAATACAGTATTATTATCTAATGGATTAACAGATAATTTTACTTGAAGAGATAGGTACTTGTATGAAAGCAATACCTGTAAATCCTGTAATGAGAAAGTCATGTCTGGAGCTCGATGACGGCTCTCCGTGGCTCGTAAGTCCGGGGGAGGGGGGGAGGTCTCGATGGAGTCACTTGACTCACTCGAGTCAGTGGAGTAACAACAGGCGCTTACAGTAATGTGATTGCCTGCGATAAGTGGCACGGGCTATTTACGTTAGGGCAGTTCATACTAATCGCGTCTGCGGCGCGGTAGAGGTGTAGCTATTTTGGCGGTTTTTTTCGAATAGACAGTTGCTTTGGCCCTAGCGGTGGTTGCAGCTTCACTATAACTTTATCTATAAACTATAAAGGTTCCGATTTTACTTCGCAACTCTAAAATGGCAGAAAGATGTCATATTTAATGAAAAATCGTTGAGTATGATCAAATATAATTATTATCTAATCTATTTATTTTATTATAATAAAAAACCGCATTTCATGACCCAGTTTGAAGCAAACATTGATATTTTTTAAGAAAATCTAGAAAACACATCCATGTGGGAGTTTTACTTTGATGTTTGTTCTGACTATGTTATTTTTGAAAAAAAAATGTGACACAGAATCGAGGTTTATAATACACTGTGCTACATCACAACAGCTTGCGCTCAGCCGCTGAACGTCTGAAGACCGTAATAAGCCGTCGATCGTTCAGCACCAACGCCATCTGTTTGACGGAAATAAACTGCGGATTAAATAGTAGCCATAAGGCCCTTATTAAATGGGACGCGTTTCGCGAACCGTTCGCGTTGAGTAATACACTGAGTGCTCGGAGCTGTGCCGGGTGCCCGTTGCGCGTCGAGCAGTTTGAGCCTTGAGCACCACTACACTTCACTAACGACAACGACATCACATTAACAAGCACATGGTTACTTTAGTTTCAGTTACTGATGAGCTAAATAAGTATATATAGCAGAAGAGGGTATTCTATGATGTTGGTTATGAAATGATATTCCTTTTACTTTGCACCATGATATATTTCCAGTTCTCTTAACGTTTACATCAATATTCCAAAGTACTTCAACACTACGCCATCAATAATAATCTGTTCTACATTATTGACAATTCCCTAATCTAAATATGACATGACATTTCTTATATGCCAGCCTCTGCATCAAACAAGCGCTGTAGAATAAAGAGGTCCGTCCCTGGACCTTCACTGGAGATTCATGGTCTCACCGATATATATATTATTTATTCACTATGATGTATAAAACTCGACTTCAGACAACTCGTGTTGCAGAATAAAAGCACTCGGGTATTTTCATTAATTTATTCTTTTGATTCTAATCGCCATTTCGCAAAGGTGTCTTATTCAAGAGCAGAAGAAATGGCGAAAGAAACTCCCCTACACATCTTTTCAAATAAAATACTTTACAATCAATTCTTGCTTAATCAATTCTAGACTTAAACTGTATCTACATTTTTTAAAATTATCACGACACTAGAAACAAAATATACGGACTGTTTTCATGTTGCTATTCTCAATATTAATATTAAACTCCTCATTTCATCTGTACCTGCAGGAGGAGAAGAAATACGACGCCAACGGGAAGAAGAAGAAGAAAGTGGTCGCGGTGCCTCCGGAGGGCAAGTACCAGGCCAGGAGCTGCATCAACGTCATCACGTGCGGGCTGCTGGGCTGACGGACGGACAAACTAGTCTATATTATAATAATCATAATAATGTGTACCTATATCGTTGGTGTGTCGTGTACAACACCATTCCCACTTGTCGGATGTCGAGTCCAACAAAAGCTGAAGCTGTTCCATATTCATCAGATGTTTTGTCGCCTCCGGCAAAAATCAAACGTTCCCTAATCATCGTCTTTCGATAATAATCTAACATTTTAACAAAAAATTAACCGACTTCAAATGAAGTACATTGTACTTTTGACATGGATACCATTGTCAGATCTCGCTCAAATTTATGTGGGACTACACGACAAGCACCAGCTTTCAATTAAAAAAAGAATCATCGAAATCGGTTGGCGCGATATTGAGTTATTCGTCCATTTATCGCGCACATACTTAATGCAAATTTAAGACATATGATTTTGACATGGATGCCATTGTCAGATCTCGTTCAAATTTATGAGGGACCACACGACGAGCACCAGCTTTCGATTAAAATAAAAATCATCCAAATCGGTTCACCCAGTCCAAAGTTCTGAGGTAACAAACATAAAAAAAATACAGTCGAATTGAGAACCTCCTCCTTCTTTGAAGTCGGTTAAAAAACGGGTCAGCCGACAAGTGTGAACGAAGTGCTACTAGATCAGTCCAGCTCATTTTATCACATACATTGCATTTGTTTTGTAGATAAGTAAGTATAAGGATACAATTCATACAATAGATATATTTATTTAACTAATTATATTGTAAATTTATGAACGCTAAATTAGTTATTATAATTATTTTACAGATTTTATACGTAATCATAGGTAATTGCTGTAAGGTCGTTATTATTAATATTTTATAATTAAGTATCCAATGTTACTTTGTGTAATAGTCCAAAAGAAAAGAAATAAAATTTCAAATATCTACATAAACAACAATATTAAAATAAATAATGATCAAACTTGCAGTAAATCAAATCGATTTATTTTGTGTTTCAATACTGGGTACCTAATATTCATATTTGTGAAAAACGTAGTGTCAAAAATGTAACTCAAAGTGATGTCACTGGAACTTGTTGATACAATACAGGTGTTCACTTGTTGAGGACAAAAATAGTCCTTCGAGCCGGATAATAACGTGTTTCGATTGCAGTACTAAGGAATCATGTATCAGGCCCACCTATGCTCTGCTATGAGCCACCAGCCCCGGATCTACGATTTTTTTGAACCGGGGCAAATCCTTGATAGTGGCGCCCCCTCGCTTCAGCGTTTGAAAAAAACGATTAAAATTGCCAGAAATTGCCATGAAATCGCTCACCCAGTAATACGACGGCACATCTACGTTTTTCATATTTTACAGAAACGAATTTCAAAAATTTTATAAAAAAAATTTTAAAATTAATTTATGGGTTCTGTTTACGTTTTTTACAGATTGTATGGGTTTGGTTACCAGTATAGACATTAATACATATACGTATTTACCACTATGTAGATTAGGCACTTTTAAACACGTAGATATACCATATAAACTCAATGTCGCATTTTTTGCAGATGTGCCATTAAATTAGGTACTAGGTGAGCGATGTATGTCCCAATGCATTAGCGCCACGTGGCTTCAATCTTCAATGGATTTGTTCGATTTTGAAACGAGAACCGTGGCTCAATTTAGAAAATCGAACCTCCCAGGCGGAACGCACATTTTGTTCGAGATGTCTGTTCTATGACATTATATTTCAATGCCAATGAATAGCATTTTTGTGACCATTTGTTTTTTTTTGTTAAAATAATAATCCTGTAATAAATTAAAACTTTTGATGTGAAACAGCTATAGGTGAGGGTAAACCTGATTGTTGGCGTGGCGATACAGGCCGTGGCGACGCATCGCCACGCAACATGAAAAAAAAATATAATACAATGTGGGTAATCATAAATAAACTTGGTTAGATAGGCTGTAGCATACGGTAGGACAAATTCGCAACTTCAAAGTAAGAATCAGTGGCGTATTGGGAGATGGTAGGAACAGCTACAAAGTTACTGTGATTTTTATTACGGCAATCATATACCTATATTGGTTATTGAAGTGTTTGTGCGCAAAAGGGGTAAGTTTTTATTGTTTAATTCGAGAACAATAACTATAATATTTTGTTTAAATAGCTGCAAAAATTTTTCAAATTTTGCTATTTATTGTTGTAGCCTAAGGGAAACGCTTAAAAACAACACGGCACCGGGAGATGACGGTATCACCGCCGAGCTGCTAAGAGCTGGCGGGAAACCCCTCCTAGTGGCGCTTCAAAAACTGTTTGATACCGTCATCCATACTGGAACGGAAGCGTGGAGCAGAAATGTGGTGACTCTGTTTTTCAAAAAGGGTGATAAAGCCCTTTTGAAGAACTACAGGCCAATCGCACTTCTGAGCCACGTTTATAAGCTGTTTTCGAGGGTGCTCACAAATCGCATTGCACGCAGGCTTGACGACTTCCAGCCTCCCGAACAAGCAGGATTCCGAAAAGACTACAGCACCATGGACCACATACACACACTGCGGCAGATTATACAGAAGACCGAGGAGTATAATTTGCCGTTGTGAGTCGCCTATGTGGACTATGAGAAAGCCTTTGATTCTATCGAGACCTGGGCAGTACTCAATTCTCTTCAGTGGTGCCGGATCGACTACCGGTATATCGAGGTGTTGAAGTGTTTGTACGCATCAATCAGCCACCATGTCCGTCAAAGTACACGACACAGCCACGAACCCCATCCAACTGCAGAGAGGTGTCAGGCAAGGGGACGTTATATCCCCAAAACTGTTCACCGCTGCATTGGAAGATGTGTTCAAGCTGATGGAGTGGAAACGACGTGGCATTAACATCAATGGCGAATACATCACACACCTGCGCTATGCCGATGATATAGTCATCCTGGCGGGTTCCCTGAAAGAACTTGGTACAATGCTCGGGGACTTGAACAGCGCCTCACAACGCGTGGGTCTTAAGATGAACATGAACAAGACGAAAATCATGTCGAATGTCCATGTTACACCCGTACCGGTTGTTGTTGACGGCGCTGCTCTCGAAGATGTAGACGAATTACCTGGGACAACTGATCCAGATGGGTAAGTCCAACTTCGAGTAAGAAGTCACTCGTAGAATCCAACTCTGATGGGCTGCGTTCGGGAAACTGCGTCATATCTTGTCGTCCAAAACACTACCTCAGTGCCTGAAATCGAAGGTGTTCGAGCAGTGTGTGTTGCCAGTGATGACATATGGATCCGAGACGTGCTTTACTATTGGCCTAATCCACAAGCTCAGAGTAGCACAGCGCGCTATGGAGAGGGCTATGCTTGGTATTTCTCTACGTGATCGCATCAGAAACGAGGAGATCCGTAGACGAACAAGGGTAACCGACATAGTTCAAAGAATTAGCCGGCTGAAGTGGCAATGGGCTGGCCACATAGTGCGAAGGACCGAGAACCGTTGGGGAAAAAAGGTTCTCGAATGGCGCCCACATCTCGGAAAAACGAGTATAGGACGCCCCCCGACCAGGTGGACTGACGACCTGAAGAAGACAGCGGGCATCCGCTGGATGCAGAAGTCTCAGGACCGGTCAGAGTGGCGCAAGTTTGGGGAGGCTTATGTCCAGCAGTGGACCTCCAAGGGCTGATGGATGGATGGAAGGGAAACGCCCTTTTGAAGACGCAAGACCAAGAGAGTAGATAAAAATTTATGCAATTTATGAAATAGAAAAAATTTTATTCAAAATTCAGTCATATATGTCGGAGATCATAAAATGGAACGTCAAGCCGGGACAGGCTTAGGTGTATTCGGATTGTGAAGATGGCAACACTATGTGAATTGACTACTGTCATTTGGTCACGCGGTGACGTGGCGGGAGAGCCGAGGAAAGCTATTAACTTGCCAGCGACGAACGGACATTCTGGATACAGCCTTCGAGCTGAGCAGACGCCTAGACAAGAACGTAGTTACTTTTAAGACGGAACGCGACGTGTGAATTGTATTGTGATATCAGATTGACGAGTAACAGGATCAGAGGATTATGCGAGGCATTGGGGTGGCTGTAAGGGGTGATGGGAGGCCACTGGGCCGTCGTGCCCTATTATTTGTTGGTTGTTACTCGGATAATTGAAGACAATCAGTCCTAATCGCGTATTTAATTATAACCAGTGTAAAACCTGTGTTAAAAGGAGTTTCTGACTAAAGTGATGTAAATGCCCACTGTTGTTATTATTTCCCGAACCACCACCCGACCAGGCTTTATTTCCGTTATCGGAAGTGGAATGGACCCACATGATGAGAAAATTTCGCCCACACATGTCGGAAAATAAATGAAGAATGACGGTGGTTCGGATGATATTGAAATGAATTGGTTGCAATGAGAAACGTAACGACAGTAAACGCGAGTAAATGAGAACCGTGGAATTTTACAAAGAAAATATGTGAACCTACCCCCAGATATTTGCCTCACGCGAGATATTTGTCGAGAAGCAATTATAGTGGAAGTGAACGGTGGAACGGAGTGCGTTACTATTTGAACATAGAACACGAGGACGTGTTCATTTTGTCAAAGATGGCCGCGGGAGTAATAGCAACCAAGACACCAAACCAAACCAAACAAACCAAAAAAAAATTTTCATAAGACGTGTCTTTGAGGGAAAAGTACTATCTTTTCATTCGGATTACAAGAATCCGCATTTCAGGTTTTTCAGATATGATGTTACAAACGGTGGACGGCAAGCATGTAAAATAAGGATTCTACGAATACAAAGGATCGGGAAAATGTCATTAAGGTTTGAGGTTATAAGACAGCGATTTGGTATGGCATATTTTTTCATTATTCTTAACAAGATTGGATAATTCGATAGTGTTTTTGTGTAGTAGGTATACACTCGAAGTCAAGCAGTGTAAAAAGATTTTGTAAATTTTATTTTGTGTAAGAATGTTGTGCTTCGAAATCCTGGAACATGCAAGGTTTTCCTTAAAATAAGATTGGTTAGAAAGAACTGATTAGAATGGTGGTTTGCGTAAACTACAAATCGTTTCGTCGTATTTATGCTTGATTCAACGAAGTATTTTAAAGTCATTGTACAATATCTTTCAACGTAATTATGATTAACAAAATTATTCAAAGTCAGTGCAAGTATATTGTTTTGTGACACCAGAGGCGTTCTGTAAATGAGATCAGGAATATTCAATTTTCAAACATCTTGATATCGTGTACCCTCAGTTCAAAAAAATAACAATTAGACATTTCGTGTTTTTGTCTTTTGTTTTTTGTGTGTTTCAGATAAACTAAGTGACAATGTTAGTTGTATGGACATGCAACCTGTGAATATCTGAACGGTGACGAGAAGTTGCATCAATGCGAGATTACGAAGCGCGGCGACAAATACCTGCCTTTAATTTTGTTGATATTGACGGGAGCGCAACGCGGCTCCTTGTACAGTGGCTTACGATGAGTATCATCGGGCATTGGATGGCGACATGATAACAGGTGATCTGTATTGATTCTTTTGTGGCTCGTTTTGATTACTGCTCACTAATAGTAATTCCTTGTTGGGTTTGTGCTGATATTACGTGATGTCAACGTATGACATTTGATGGTTACTTGAGCTTGTGTACTTGACGATTTTTGGTAACGAAGGCCACAGTGAGAATGTGGTGAGCAAAGTGAGCGAATAATGGCTTTTTTGCCATTTAAGAGGGTCATGCAAAGATAATAATTTCTATACTGATTTGTTGAACTGTTTTTGAGAATCTTTAAGACAGACGGGATAACACACTAAGAATTTCTTGAAATCTTCACAGTAAGTGAACCGATTGTCGATTGTTGTTGATGAGTAGTAAGTGGTATGCAAGTCGCTCAGATAGCATGCAACTCCAGTCATTCGTAGGCGTAGGCATAAGATCGGGCACTAGATTTCCCGCCGCAGTGCGGCCACGACTGTGAGTGGCGTGCGTTTGGCTTGGAGCTGTAAGCAGTCGCTGTTGGAACTTCCGGAGGGAGGAAGTGAGTTGTTGTTGTGATGTGGAACTGGGTACAGGAGGTACCCCGGTTGGCTCATGATGATGATGGTGTTGATGATGATGATGATGATGATGATCAGAGTATTGCATACAAACTGCTGACTTATCTTTGAGTGCCATGAAGCCTTTTAGTTGTAAAGTTAGAGCGTGTTATCAGATTGTAGTTCTTGGTATTATCCCGTTCTGGCTGCTACGTGTGTTTTCATTATGAAGCCTTGGGGCTTGAGGTCAGGGAGGCCGAGTGGGAAACTTTTACTTTGCGAAGGTTATGTCTTTTCCAGATGGTCCCCTGCTGCCTCACCGAGGACGGTGAGATTGTCACGATGGCCGTGTCGGAGATCATAAAATGGAACGTCAAGCCGGGACAGGCTTAGGTGTATTCGGATTGTGAAGATGGCAACACTATGTGAATTGACTACTGTCATTTGGTCACGCGGTGACGTGGCGGGAGAGCCGAGGAAAGCTATTAACTTGCCAGCGACGAACGGACATTCTGGATACAGCCTTCGAGCTGAGCAGACGCCTAGACAAGAACGTAGTTACTTTTAAGACGGAACGCGACGTGTGAATTGTATTGTGATATCAGATTGACGAGTAACAGGATCAGAGGATTATGCGAGGCATTGGGGTGGCTGTAAGGGGTGATGGGAGGCCACTGGGCCGTCGTGCCCTATTATTTGTTGGTTGTTACTCGGATAATTGAAGACAATCAGTCCTAATCGCGTATTTAATTATAACCAGTGTAAAACCTGTGTTAAATGAGTTTCTGACTAAAGTGATGTAAATGCCCACTGTTGTTATTATTTCCCGAACCACCACCCGACCAGGCTTTATTTCCGTTATATAGGTATCATTGATACACGTTTGTTTTTCAAACATATTATATTAAGATTCGATTACTTGATAAAAATTCATTTGTTCGATATTTCGAATTCTTGTCTCAAGGATTTGGCGCCCCCATGAAACTGCCGCCCGGGGCAAGTGCCCCGGTTTGCCCCCCCTTAGATCCGGGGCTGTGAGCCACTAATGGCCATTCGGTCACAAACTCAACAAAGGCTACAATATTATGTGGTCTCAGCAGCCATTGAACCAAAATCCTAACTGAATGTTCGATCAAAAACATCATGTCACATCCGCGACCTTTGCCACATTTGACTCATTGATCAACTACTTAGTTCAAACTTCAATGATTGATCAACTAATTCTATCAACGTAAACGAAACGACCATCATCTGTCCGGCAGTCGGTGTCTCCTCTCTCTGCAGATTCGTTCAAGTGCAAGCGATAACATCGGTCAGTGATCGCTTGCACCTTAAAGTATAATATTACATTATTACTCTAAGGCCTTATCGGTTATTTCATGTTATCGCGGTGAACGATGTCAACTGTTATAGTAGATGTGGACACTCAACCATAAAGTATTATAATAAAGTAAAAGTACTCTTTCTGTGTTTTATTATAAATAGTTAATGATTTAACCTAATGTTGAGATACAAATAAAGGTCATACGACACAACGCATTGCTGAGAACCAGCACATTTGCTTTATGCAAGGAATTTGTTTCCCAGCGCGGCGTGAGGAGTGACCACAACAGTAGTCAAAACAATGTTGATTGTAGGGGATTTAATATAGATAAGGTAAATACTCAGTTATACAACAAACTCCCTAAATAAATGTCTAAATAAATAAGATATTATTAGTTTACCTCCAGCTCATTAATTTGGTAGAGAAACTTATTTCTTTGGTTAAAAGGAGAGTTGGTGGGCTACAATATCTAGTATTTATTTAGTAAAATGGATTTAAAACAAACTCGTTAAATGCACTTAGCAATGGCCGCCGCGCCGTGCCCGGGCATAATGATCACGGATCTGAATAGATACTGCCGTTTGCATACAACTGGATAATACCTACCATTATACATAATATTACTACTTATGTATGTATCTATGACACGTAAAAGATTGCTATGCAATTGTTTTATTAAAAAATCAATGAAATCAAACGAAACATTCACCGAGCCGCTGGCGACAAAACTCTTTTCTCTAAGCGTGAAGCTGTAGCGGAATTACATGACCTACACTGTCGTCAACTAATTCGTCAAATAAAGTGCAGCGATCTTTTATGGGGCTTGGTGTACAGTTACTTAAATAACAAAGACGCATGGAAATGACCAGTTCCGTTCAAGTTAGTAATATTTTTTTTGTAATAAATATAATACCTATGTATTTTTTATCTTAAAAGATGTGCTGAGGAGTTTCTTTACGGCTTTTCTTCTCCTCCATGACAAAGCACCTTCCGAAAAGCTGGTAGATTAAAAAATGCCTACATAAGTGTATCAGTGATACATATAAGAATAAATTATTTTGAATTTAATTTACTTACATCGCAAAAGAAAATGTTTTCCGGAAAAACTCTAAAAGTGAAACTTTTCATACAAAGTAAATATTAAATCAACATCGCGAGGTAGACTCCACCGCAAAATAAAGGTCATAGGGACATTGAGGACACAGTGTGTGCCAAAACAGTGCCTCTCGTTCACCAGAACAGAGTGACCGCAGTGAGGATTGTGCCTGGGGGCTCAGGCAAAACTAGGGGCGCACGAAGTTGAAATAGGGCACGTCGACAATGGCGACCTTCTTTCTTTTTAGAGGGAAATATTGTGTCCACGAAGGGGCGAAAGCTCACCTGGCGTTTTTTTAGAGGGCGTCATGTTTGTGATGTTATTAGATGTTCTGTGACAGTACCTAACTACCTGCACTAGGTAGGTAGGTACCTACTTACGTTGATAAAAGAAGGGCGCTGACGGTACAGGAGCGCGTCCGTCTCTTGGACCCGGGCGTAACATCTCGGATACGCCGGATGACGGTCATGGAGATTTTACAAAGTTTATGAATTTTAATAGGCTAATTTTGATTTAAAAATTTATCGAATAATTATTATTTTTTTCAAGTACATACATAAATTATGAAATAGCGACATCTATCTATTATTACCCTAAGCTATGTGTCAGATTATCAGGATCATCGTTTCGGTAATTATTGACAACGAGAGCTTTCTGTGTTTTCCGCAAGTGGTCGTTGTGCACGTGAGTATTGTATCCTTGTAACATCGTTGAAAAAAGTCTCCGTGCACCCAAAAAAACTTTTTAATACACATTTTTTGATCAATTTTCACATAACTTAAATTTTGTCTCGTAAAAATATTTAATTAAATTCAGTACATTCGATATAATAAAGCGCCATCTAGATAACATTCATAAAACTATCTGTATATGCCGGCCGGGCATGCGCAAAGAGATATCTACATACCTCTACAGGTGGCGGTGTGCTTAAAATGAATAAACAATCCTTTTTTTATTCTAATAATATATTAACTAGGAATACATTTGAAGCTTATTTATATACGAATTAATTAGATTCTATTCTAGTGACAACAAAATTACGTAGTTCTTTTGTATGTACTGCCATAGCCACAGGTACTGCATGCATAGGTGTTAGGTACGCTATTCTACCACTATCTATGCATTTAATTAATCACATAAAACCTACTTATTAGTATAGGTTCATGATTTAGGTGGGTTGGGTAGCCTCTTACATCTAGTTAAAAATGTGTTTGTAAACATACTAATCGACTATTATTGTTTCATAGATAATGACCTAATTATTTTATCATTTGATCAAAACCACTATGTTTACCTACCTACTTCCTCATGGGAAGAAAATAAAACTGATTGTAGGTAGAGCAGAACTGAATAACTTACAATTTGTAGTTTTAACTTAGGGTTGCTAAAAAAATTAAAAGATCAATATTTTAAGTAAATAATTAAGTGACCACACAAAGTGGTAAGTAGATACTCTCTTCATTAATAATTTATCAACATGATAGGGTTGCTAAATACATTTTTAAGATAATTAACATACTTATATGGTGTAATTAAACCCTTGGGGTGCTGCTACCCCGCAAGCTCATTAGGTTTGTTTCTGGGTAGCGACGTATCGAGTACAATAAAAGGCATAATATTTAATTTTTAGCAAGAATACTGAAGCACGAAATGAATTATAGAAAATAACAATTTACAGAAATTGTTTACCAATAAATGCAAAAATTATGTATTTTCTTTTGACAGCCCTATACTTACGCACTCTTAAAGTCATCTGAAAAATGATAAGGTTATTATTCGTGATGTTGCGCGATCGAATGGCCGGCAGTCGGCAGACGGCAGCACCTCCCCAGACCGTGACCAAGTGTCGCAACTCGTTATGACCACAAAGCCAACGCCCAGACTTCATTATGACAAAAAAGTTATTTGTAAGAACAAAACAGATTGCATCATCAAATAAAATACAAATTTTATCCAAATCGTTTATTCAAGCAAATGAACATAATATGAACAAACTATAACATTAAATTTATCTAGTTAATGATATTTACATTCCATACCTCACTTAACTTAGCAATGATCTATTACGTACATCTAAAACCTTACCTACTCTAAGTCTAGGAAACTGCAGAATATTCTCACACGATATTGTATATTGTCCGTCTCGCGTTGACCGCGCACCGCCTCGCTGAATAATCTACACTTCTCCCTCCCGGCGAGGCGGTCACAACCTCACTACGCACACCTAACTTATGACCCCAAAAAAGGTAGTGACGAAAATATTCTGCATCTCTGATATTATGTCAATTATTTCTTACAAAACAACGTTATCGATACACGACATCGATCAAAAAACGCGGCAAAATCGAAAGTGCCATATACGAAATTTAGAATATTTCCCTCTCATCCAGGCACATAATAATTTTAACCGTTCGACACCTATTTATAGGCGCCCACTCGACTACGTCCGAGTCAAAGGAGGGATCCATTCCACATTACTTGCGAGTGTTGTCCAAAAGCTACTGAAATAATTAATTAAGTGAGAATGCATTTAAAACGTGTAACATACATTACGTATGTAAATTTAAAACTTTAATGACATAACGTCCTTTGGATCTTCCGTAGTCGAGCGAAATAAAAATTTGACTCTGATATTGCATAAGACTTTTCAGTTCAATGGGGTGTCCGAATACTGTAACTAGCCTCAAGCGCCATCGGCCAGGAAGGGTTTAGAGATTGAGACACCCCACCGACCCGAGCAGCACCACAGCACGTACCACATACAAACAAAACACCACATAACATCAACAATGGCTTGTCATATAGAACTTAAATAGTGCATATCTTATTAAATGTTGTGATTTAACTAAAAGCTACAAAACCGTGTTTCAAATGGCCGCCCCCTGCCGGCCAGTCCACTTGGTGTCCGGGCCGGAGGACCATTAATCAAAAAATCAAGCGGCCACCAAAATCAAGGATCAATCAAATATATTACTATAATATCCAGTGCACTGAACTCTACCATTTGTCCAAACATTTTCCCAAAAATCATGCAACTCAACATAATTACAGAGACTGAGACTGCTCTCAGAGTGGATCGTCCAACACATGCATGAACATTTGTTTATCCTTCGTGAAATTTGCACAATTTAAGGTCATTGTTGGCAGTAATAGTATTATTTGGTTACACTTGTGGCTACAAAAAATAACTACTTTCCTAAGATACGGTTTGCTATAAAAATATTCTAATTTTATTCTGAAATAAATCTATTAAGGCATAAAATTATAATAAACCTCAAATTTAAAATAAAAAATGTTACAAATCTAGGTATGCTTTATCATCTTTAATTTTAATTTTGTTGCCTCATTCTTTTAACTTCTATCTTAATGCAATGTAACAATTGCATGGCAGGCACTTTCGTGTAAGTTCATCAAAACTGGGTCACAACTGCAAATGATAAAACAAATTCACTCGTGACAATGCATCAAACAAACAAGGTTGAAGATTCTCTCCTACAGAACAATAATACAGATCGTCTCTTAGGATTCACAGTAAAATCAGACAACATTATTAAAAATACAATTATAGAGTAAATAAAATATTTAGTAAAAACTCTTTGAGGACACTTTCTACACAGACCCATATAACATACAAAAACCTCATATGATTTAAAATGTAATAGTTTCTTCGATTCACTATACGTTCCGCGTTATACACAACGTACCGAAGATGTCACACACAGTCCACCGTGCGGCGCCCACCACACGACACGCCCGCGCCCGCGACAGTTCAATGCGGGGCGCGTCGCGCTCCTCACTGCGACTGGCCCGGCTGCCCCGCCTGCCCCGCCGACTTGGTGATCACGATGGTCTGCTTGCCGCCCACGCCCGCCTTGCCCAGCTGCAGCATGTTGGACGGCAGCGTGATGATCTTGTTGCCGCCCATCGTGTTGGCCGACACCAGCTTCACGATGGTCGCGCCCGGCGCGATGCCCTGCCCCTGCGACACGCTCACCGGCGTCCCGCCGCGGCTCTGCATCATCGCCATCTTGGGGACCGTCGCCACCGTCATGCCCGTCGACGTCTTCACCAGCGTCACGTACTGCGGCGCGCTCGTCGTCTGCGAGCCGCCCGGCGTCTTCTTGATGATCACCGGGATGCCCGCGTTGCCGCCCGCCTGGCGCAGCACCGTGGCGCCCGTCGCGCCGCCCGCCGTGGTCGCCGCCTCGCCCGACTTGGCCGTCACGATCTTGTACACCGGCGTCTTCACCTGCTGCCCCGCCAGCGCGCCGCCCGCGATCTGGATCGCGCCCCCGCTGCTGCCGATGACGGGGATGTTGCCCGCGCCCAGCTTTACGGGCACGCCCTTCGTCTGCAGGTTTGTGACGCCCGCCTGAATGGGCATTCCGCCGGCCGCCTTCACCAGCACGTTGCTGGTGGCTATCTTCACGTTTCCGGCGCCGAGTTTCAGGGGGACGTTCGTCGCGCCCACCTTCTGAATGCTATTCGTCGCGATTTTGCCCTGAATATTGGCGGCTCCGATCTTGAGCGGGACCGCATTGCCGGCCAGCTTGACGGGCATGTTGCCCGAGCCCAGCTTGACGGGCACTGCCCCGCTGGAGCCGGTCTTCACCTGAACGAACCGAGGAGTGCCGCCGCTGCCCGGCGTCGACCCCAGGACGATTTGTGCGTTGGACTGCGCCGTGGACACCCGGACCGTGTTCGTGGTGGGGACGCCGCTCACTATTCTAGTGACGCCCTGGGGGGTCACAGCGGCAACTTTGATCTGCTGCGACGAGCCGGCGGCAGGCGACTTGACTACTGTTTTACCCTGATACGTCTGCTTGATGGTGGGAGTGCTGGGCGAAATCTTGACCGCCGCCTGCGCGGGCACCTTGATGGCCGCGGGGAGGATTTTCTGCGGCGTGGTAACGATCGGTTGTGGGGCCGGCGACACGGCCGCGGCCGCGGCCGCAGCGGCTGCGGCGGCGGCGGTGGCGACGGGCCGGACGGGGGTTTCCACGGCCGGCGGCAGGCTGGGGGCGACCGGGGAGGTGATCCCGAAGGCCTTTGCGGCATCGGTCGTTGTGGCCACCGGCGAGGCGGGCGGCGGCGCGGCGACCGGCTCGGCGGCGGTCGGGAAGCGCGCGGGCGTTACTTTGCCACATTTTTGCACTTGCAGCAGGTATGTGGTGACCGTGTTCATGGCGGGCCAACAGAGTTCCAGTGAAGTTGTCCCAGCACGGACAAGTGCCACCCTGCCCGCTTGAGGAGGGACTCCTACTTCTAGATACCACAGGTCCTTGCAGCAGATTTGATTGTTCCATGTTTTCTTGTATCCATCTCTTCCAGACCAAATGTACAATCTAGTCTGTATGGCCACCGCGCTGTGCCCGGCTCTAGCTCGGGGAACGCACTCCTCAAACTTGTCCAATGCTATGTTGTCCCATGTCATCGACTCCAAGTTGAGAGAAGCTAAGGTGTTTGTGCATTTCCATTCCTTTTCATGAGTGGCAAGCTTAGATTCATCAGGCACCAGGGGCACCCATCCCCCGTATACATACATATGATGACCGATGACCGTTGCAGTGTGTAGGGATCGGGGCAGGGGCGCGGGACCACCCAACTCCGGTCGAGACCAAGACATGCTGTCGACATCGAGGACCCAGAGGTCTCCAAGTCGTGATCCACTCATGCCTCCGTAGATGATGAGCGACGACTTTCCTGTGGTTTTGTCTGTGTATGCGACTCCGCTGTGAGATTCACGGGGAGGTGGTGACTGGCCATAAGTCAATGGGATATCCCATACTGTCATCGAAGAATTTGGATACAGCTCGAGAGTATAAAGGTCGTTGAGATACCTCGGTATGTTATTCTTGGGGTCATCGCTTTCATTCGCCAGCCCGCCAAACAGGTATACCTTACCATGCAGCAGAGTGAAGCTATGTCCGAGGCGCGGGCATGGGGGCAATCCCTGCTTGGGTGGAAGAGGCTTCAAGCGCTTCCATTCCCACCGGGAAGCCTGCAGCTCGTAAAGATCGTTAGAATACTTGCCGTACTCCACCATGCCGCCAAAAACGAGGAGACGCGTGCCGTCGACTACGAACCCGTAAGCAGCGCATCCTGGAGGTACCTCGCCCTTGGTGACGGGGACGAACCATTGGTTTGTGGTGGTGTTGAAGACGTGCAGCTCATGAACTATCCCTTCATTTCCGCCGCCGAAAACTATCATCAAATCTTTTATGGCAACCGCGCGATGGCCATGGCGAGGTCGGGGTTGCGGTCCGCTTGGGTTGTAAACTTTTTGCCACTTAAGTACAGCGTTTTCCTTCATTTTTACTAAACATTTGTCACTAAAACCTAACACCGTATGTATCGCTCGGGATGCGTATCTATAGCATAGACAATGAGAAACGTCGTAAATAAGCTTTGAAGAAAATATTCGGGTCACTTGAAGCTACGTAGATCAATCTTATTCGACTTTCTCTTTCACACTTGCACGACACTCCTATGAGTAAAAAAAAATCACCCTATTAAGCTTCTAGTGTATAACAAAAATGGCGTTAGCAACAGAAATGACAACCTAACAAGAAGAGAAAGAGCGGCGTCGGACGTCAAGAAATTGTCTATGGACGATTATAGTTTTAAATGCATTCTGGCCAGATACATAATAATTTAAGAACATTTGTAATTGTTCTACAATTACTTGCAAAAAGTACGTACAAAATTAATTTAAGATTCTGGTATTACAATTAATAAATCACATTATGCAATGTTTTTACAATTATAGTAGAATACAATTTTGTACAAATTATTTTAAAGTTAGTAATCATTTATAATTTATTACAACGGTTATTCTTAACTGTTTTGTGTTATAGCACTGTAAATACGTAATTGAAATGCTAAATTATTTATCAAATTAATAATTTTATAAAATCACTTTGAGCATAGAGTGCGCTGTGGATACCGGTACATGATACTATACTTTATGGTCGAATGATGTTTATTCTGTACTGGAATTGTTTATACTTTTGTTTCGCAAGATTGGTACAACTGATTCACCAATGGCGGGGTTTCAGCGTATGAAGGTTATTTTCTGATAACAAACAATTACATAAATAAATAAATCTAAGTGAATATATTTGCAATAATCATTTTATTAGGATTAAAATTTATGAATTTAGGAATAACAATACAAGTAAACACTTGTATTATTTTTTACTAATATTGTCTCAAGTTTTTCATGAACAAGACACAGAGTACAATCACTACGTTTTAACAGGAAAGATTATTTTCATTATTTTTTTCTTTTGTTTCATAATATTATACATTTTATTAATGTATTTAGTGAAGCCAAGAAACACGATTAATTAAGATAAGTATTCTAATGTCGTCTAGTGCGACAAGTGAAGTGAAAAAACATTTCTCGAAATTCAGAAGATTAGATTTCCTGTATTACAACAGAATTATCGATATACTATAATACCGGTATTTTTATCTTCGATGCAAACATGAATAAATGGTCATTTCAACAACATGATACAATGCTAGTAAAAAGCATGCTTAAGAACTCTTAGGTGAACCATTATTAATTAGTTATTTAAGCACTATATCATTTATATTTTAGAGAAGAGAATTTAAGATCTTTATTTGATACACGTAAAATTATAGTCGAATCACTAATCCACTGGCACTGGACCAATTTGACATTTAAAGTGTCAAAGTTTTTGATGAAAAATAAATAGTGTCATGATCTTGTAACCATGTAATTTTTATGGACCAGAAGTCACTACGACTATGGAAATAATATTTCACAAAATGACATTATTGGAACGAAGTTCCTTATCGCGCGTTGTGAAAGGGGGCTAGACGGAAAATTACGACACTTTTTGATTCTTACGAATGACGACACTTTTTTTGAAGTGATTCACAGAGTTTTATAGAGATGGTGCTGTACAACAAAACAATACTTAAATCGAAAGGAACTTCGTTCCATCCGGGTGTCCCTTGACACCTCTCATGTTTTTTTTCTGTCAAATTGGTCTAGTGGATTACTGATTCAACTAGTATAAGCCACGCCATTAAAGAAACGAATCTAAAATGTTGGACTGTACTTGTAAGGACCCCTTTAGAACCGTCAGCAAAGCAGAGATGGTAGATAGATGATATTTTTAACAGACCTTTGTTATTTGAAAACAAATATTTAAAAACTCAACCTGCTAATTGGTATCGCGAACCACGGGTTCCGTATGTTTTTGTATCATATTTATTTTTAGACTGATACCAAATCTGCGCTATCATACATATCAGTAATGGATAACGCATCTTATAGCATGCAATTAAGTCCGGTTTACACGTATTAAGTAATTCAAAACACTCATTAGTCAATTCCATTTGACTTCGCGGGTGAAGCCACGGGTAAGAGCTAGTTTAATATAAAAAAAAACTCATGTCCAAGCAGTCTTGACATTTAAATACTTGATAATTGATTCAACTCAATCTTTTGAGCGTAATGTTGGTAGCATTGAAATTAAAATGTAATAAATGTAATGTTTTATATTATCTCGTAATATATTATAATATATCGTTATTAACTTTGATGAACTTAATAACAACGCTATTATTATGTCCATAAAATGGTTTTTGACATAAGTAACATAAAATAAACTTATATCAATGCTACGAACATTACCCCCAAGTGCAGATGTGCTTCTTTGAAACGAAAATCGAAATTAATCAAAATGACTCAGTAAAAAAAAAATTAAATTAGTTTAAACATTATAAATTAGTTTTAGCTATACATGGTTATTAATATGGAATTCTTTTCATTTTGTTTCGGCCTCATTTTTAAGTTACAATTAATTATGAATGATCAAATATTAAATAATAAACGTCTAAAAACTGACTATATAGGCAAACTCATATTTTAATACCTCTATTTTCGGTAAGAGTTCAGGTAAATATCGGTATTAACCATAGAGTACAACAAGATAAATATGGTACTTTGCTTAAACTGCAGTAGCTGGATAGTCTGTGCTACGAGTAAAGTTTATGCGCGCCACGCCAAGGCAACGAAACTCGTTTCTAGGCGCGAATGGCGCGAATTCATGTGGCGCGAACTATGAATCATGAATGAGATGACGAAAATTTTAATTTAAATGGTAATAATGAAATAGTATTGCAATAATTATCATGAATCTATGCCATTATATGAATGTTTTTTTATTGTTTTACTTTATTTGTGGTTTGTATAATCATAAAGTACGCGAGTAGTTCAATGTTTTACAAGCAGTTTTTTTTTTTATTTTTGACTTATTTTAAAAATTGTGTTTAGATATCTCACACTAAAACTACTTATTACTTTAGTGAGGTTATTTGATGTGCAATGCAAGGGACTTTATCTTTCTCTTTGAGTTGAAAGTTGAAACAAATCTGTCAGCTCACAGTGCGCTCGACAATAATAATAAGGCCCGTGGATGCCCAATTACCGGCGTTAGCCGAGAAAGAATAATTAAAAAAATATTATAAGCTTTATTTCGGATAAAATCCATATGATGTTAGCAATGACAGAATTCAAACTATTGTTAATAACATAAAACAGTAAAACACTGACAGGACACAGGAACAGTTACAAAACATTCACAACATAAAGTACACAAAAAACAAGACATTAGATACAGTTAAAAATTAATATTAGTGTGACACCGTATCCAATGGTACAACGTCGGCGAGTCCTACCATTCCGCCAACGCACCCAGAATGGCGTTCAGACTGGCCCTCAGCCGCTGCATTTAGAGGCACAGCGTTTACGCATAATAGCTTGGAAGCCATACCAACTTCCCACTCTGCGAACATAGTCGAAGCACTGCAGTGACGATAGCCAACGATGCCACTTGTCAACTTCTCGTCTGTTGGCTCTTTGCTTATAAAATGAAACAAGGTAAAATGAGGAGAATCAGTGCCTTGTTCAACAAATTCCCTTCACTTATTTTAATTTTTTTCATTTTCATAATTTTCATATTTTTTTCATTCCTCATGAAGTACCAATTAAGTAAAAAAAAAATAAACAAAACTATGGCTTATTTTCCTACTCAACACAACGTTATGCACCGAGATACTATCTTAATTAATAAAATTTTCCGCTAGATGGCGCGATGAGCTAGTTAAAATATATGACGTAGCTCAGCAGGCTGTAATATATTTATAATCATGAAAATTATATTATACTCGTAGTATACAGCAACAATTTTAACGGGGTACAGTATCAGTATTCGATCCTACGGTCCCTACTAGATTTTAACATAACATAAAGACTAAAACCAATAAGCTGATTATAATTTGGTCATTTATAATCAGCTTATTGGTTATAAGTTATAAGTTATAAGTTATAAGTTATAATAACAAACTTAAGTTATAAGTTATAATAACAAACTTAAGAAGACTTCTTAAAATTCAGCTTTTGTAAGAAACTTGTCGCCCATGAGGCGAGCGGTGTCTGAAAAGTTTCCAACTACAAGATACTATTAATTATTATCATCGTAGGCTAGATAGGTAAAGTAGATACATCAACGGATAATATTGGCGTCCCGCGTCGGACAACTTTTTGTGAAGAAAATGGTTGACGATAATTTGGCTTCTCGTCCATTGAAGTATAATGACATAGAACAGACATCTCGAACAAAATGTGTGTCCCGAAACCGCGATGACGCGTTCTTTTTTCAAACTCTAGAAGGTGATTTACATAGAGTAATTTTGTATAAGACACTTGCCGAACCACGACAAACAGTCAACGACTCTAAATCTTTAGCTCTTCCAAATGTTTGATTTAATGTTTAATTGAATTCACTGAGTAATCTAATACACATAATTTATTATTTACCAAAGAGTAGGTACTATAGTCATTCTTATCGGGCTTATTTATTTGTCCATTAACACGCTTACTTGCCAAGTGTGTAAGCCCGACTCATGATTTTTTCAATTCAATTCAATTGACTGACCTGAACTGACTGAACTGACTTGAATTGATTCAAGTCAATTTATTTGCATTTCATTCAAAAATGGCGGGAACATTCCACAATAATTGAAATAAATTCGTTTTAGTTGATTTAAGTTAATAAGTATTTTGTTTTCTTACTGATGATAAGTAATACCATTTTCTTTTTTGTATTTTTTTACGTGCAATTGTGACAGGTTCTCATCACGCAAGACGGCATTTTTTCAGTTTGTTACTAAACAATTTTGGCATGCGGCCGCAATGAACGCAGGTGAGTGACAAGCGAGTCAGTGAATGAAGTGAGCCACCCTGGCCACAATGAATGCACCCGACTCAATGTTCGGGGTGTCTGTTCTATACGAAGTAATAGTACTTCAATGTTCTCGTCCAAATACC
>CAWVQL010000238.1:0-48735 GCA_963932265.1 Thymelicus lineola | reverse complement strand
GGTGCAGCCCCACGGCCACACCGAAACTAGTAGTCGTGCCAGCCGCCGATCTAACCTTGTTGTACATTGCCTGTACATCGCTCGGATCAACTGTAGGTATTTCCCTGGTATTCCTTTCTCCTTAAGGGCCCACCACAATACCACACGAGGTATTCGGTCGTATGCCTTTTCGAGGTCAACGAACACCATGTGCAAGTTTTTATGTGCCTCTCTGTATTTCTCGCATAGTTGGCGAATCGAAAAAATAGCATCCGCTGTTCCTCGACCAGGCATAAAACCGAATTGGTTGTGCGAAAATTTCACTCTCCTCTCTCAGTCGTCTCTCTATCACTTTCTCCCACGCTTTCATAGTATGTGACATTAGCTTTATTCCTCTATAATTGTTGCAGTCCAGTACATAACACCCTTATTTTTATAGATTGGCACCAGCAAGCTGCTGCACCATTCGTCAGGGATCGCCTCCTCCCTGCAACAATTTATTGAAGAATAAAGCCAACCACTTCCATCCGTCCTCTTGCAGAATCTTCCATACTTCTATCGGAATGTCGTCTGAACCGACCGCTTTTTCCATTCGTCATCCCTTTTATTGATCTTTTTACTTCATCCACACTTATTTCTTTCACTACTCCCATGTTTACTGGGGTTTCTTCAAGCACTCTGTTCCAGTCATTCTCTTTATTCATTAAATTTTCAAAATATCCCTTCCATCTATCTTTAATTTGTTCATCATCTGCAAGAACCTTTCCAGTTTCATTTCTAATACATTTATATGAGAAATAATCCTTGGATTTTTTCTCCCTAGCTTTAAGCAAGCCGGTAGAGGTGTTTTTGACCTGCGGGAGTATCCAGTGACTCATATAATTTGTTCTGTGCTTTGGCTCTTGCTATCGCAACAACTTTCTTACCTTTCTTCTTCCATTCATTATATTCATTCTTCTTTTCCGCTTTCAAACTTTCATTCCCCTCTGCATTCCCCTCTGCCACGCTCTGCCATTCTTTAAATCTTGTCTTCTTTTCCTTTAGCACATTTTGAACTTCTGTTGACCACCACCATGTATCCCTATCTATCACACCCCTCCCTCTTGACACTCCTAAAACACATTTCGCAACATTTCTAATACATCCTGCCATTTCATTCCAACATTCACTCACAGTCCTATTTGCCATCTCACCCATTTCTATCATTCTATCCACCACTTGCATTCTAAAATCTCTTTCACACTCTATCTTTTCTAACAGATGCCACTTTATTTTAGGAGTGGAGCGTTCCTTTCTTCTATCAATCTTAATTTTTATATTTGCCTCCATAATAAGAAGTCTATGTTGTGATACCAAGGCTTCCCCCGGTATCACTTTGCAATCTTTATGTGGTTAAAACAGTGACGTCTTACAAGAAAATAATCGATTTGCGTCATATGGTGGCCGCTTTTATATGTGATAAGGTGTTCGTCTTTTTTCTGGAACCACGTATTTTATTAGATGTTCTGTGGTAAATACAATCCATACACAAAAATGATTACAGCTTTAAAAAGAAGATATTCAGAACACTATTCTTTGAATGTTAAAACGAATTCTTTATTGTTTTCTGTTGGTTTACAAAACAAAATATTGACAATAGTCTAGTATAATAAATTATGAGAAACGAAATTCGCACTTTCCTCCTCTACAAGAAAAATGTATGGCACATAAAATGTCAATCTTTTTATGGGCTACAACTTTTACTCGATCCTTTCGGAAATCGTCTAGGACGCACCGTTTAGGAGATATAAGGAGTTTCGGAAAATTTGGGGGGTTAAGGTTGGGCCCAATAAGATTGGGTAATGTTGCAAGTATGAGTTCCACAGGGCGGATGGAAATTCAGTCGGAAATCGTCTAGGACGTACCGTTTAGGAGATATATGGTATTTTAGGAAAATTTGGGGAGGGGGGGGGGGGTAAAAGTGGGTTCAGAAATATTTAGCAATAAGGTTTGGGGGTTCACTAAAGGGGGTTGAAATTTCCGTCTAAACTTGTCTAGGACGCACCGTCTCCGAGATATCCGGGATTTCCGGTTTTCCAAAAATCTATATCCCGATTTCCTGATCTGCCGATCTGCGCCTACCTGATGAGTGCGGTATTTGCCCGGATGCCTCCCAGATTATCACGACGCAAAATTCCACTTTTGGGTGAAGAACTGAGGGGGGGGGGGGTATAGGGGGAGGCGAGGGGTTGTGAAGGGAAAAAATGAGAGGGTGATTTGTATTTGTGTTGTGTATTTGAGTTTTGGGGAGTTGACGGAACTTGGGTGCACGAGAGTTTCCAAACAACGAATGTATTATCTTTGACTAATAATAAGTGACTATAGCTGACTAATGTCGGAGCTTCTATCATTCCAACATTTTGGCTTAGCAATAGGGTCCCGTTGACACCGTTTGGGTACGGAACTCTATAAAGTACAGATTGATCTAAAAGTTGTATAAATAAAGGGTATGTGTATACAAGTTATAATTATTTATTATTTTTTTTTCTATGTAAATATGTAATTTACACATATAACAAAAAACCTAAATACTGTAAACAGTAACTAAAGTCTAAAAACGGACAATGTTTTATTTCAAATTACAGCAGTGACTTCCAACCCAATAGGGGTTGAATTTCCAAAAATCCGATAGCCTAAAGCCTTCTTCGATAAATGAACTATCCAATACAAAAATAATTTTTCAATTCAAACCAGTAGTTCCTGAGATTAGCGCGTTCAACCAAACAAACAAACGAACTTTTCAGCTTTATAATATTACAATAGTAATAGTATAGATTAGTATAGATATAGTTATATTTTGTACATATGTATGTTCGTGATTTTCTCCGTTACTACTTACACTACATAAATTGGAAAGAAATAGTTACTTAATTTCTATTGTTTTCTTCAAACCAAAGATGTTTAAAGCAGAATATTACGCAAACGGACCCCTGAATTGAAAAATGGTCTTTTGAATCCTATAATATTTTTGAAAGACCTTTTCAACGATACCCCACATTAAGGGGTAGACGAAGAAAAAATCATACGGAACGGACAGACGGACGGACGGAAGGACGGACGGCCGGACGGGCTAGCCGGCCGGTTGAAATAACGAACGGACTAGACATGATTCCGATTTGACTACAAAACCCTGAAAATTATAGAAAACTAAAAATAATACAATTGACTGTAACTAAAAATTCTCACGTGATCAAGACTGTTCAATGGCAATATAATTACGTTACTTTTACGAAATCTATTCCTTAGATGGCTAAAGCAAAAATTGACATAGGTCCGACGTCCAAGAGTGCTGCCGCACGACTGATTTGATTTCGCGCCAGTTCGTATCTTTATATGGTAAAGTAAATTCGTTTTAATAAATTATTTTTTGCAGTAAGATAAAAAAAAAATTACGTGTCATATTCGACAAAGACCATATTTTATTACTACATAAATTTTTGATGGGAAATACGCTTTATTGAATACAAAAATCGATGGTAAAGTCATGGCATAAACCATGAAAATTGGTAATGTTATTGAATTAATTTTGAAACGAATATTATAGTAATCGTATATCCCTTGTAATAAATGCAAAATATAATATATGAGTGTTCTCTAGACATTTTTTTTTACTCAATTTAATAAAACTTAATAAAGAAAATCAGTGTATGAAATTGACTCTGTCGTCCTTTTGCTGAAAAATAGTTATGCTAGATTGACAGTTACGCAGAAAGAAATTAATATTTTCAAAATTCCGGTAAATGAAGATCCAAGATGAAGGATTGATCTATTTTATGAGTTCATTTGCCAGCATTAATATCTTTCTTATGATACTAATTTTTGACATCAAATTCTTCATTCCGCGCGTCTAACCGCGAAATGGCTCTTAAACTAAATTTACTTCTGTAATATTTTTTAATGTGAAACATCTATAGGCGAGGGGTAAACCTGATTTTTGGCGCGGTGAGTGGCGACGCTTCCCGTAGGGCAATTTGAAAAAAAATATAATGTAACACAATGTGGGTAATCATAAATAAACTTAGTTTGATAGGCTTTTTATAAATTGTGTGTACTAACTAAAATAAAATTGATACTATCCCCCCCCCCCCTAGGAGTTCACGGAGCTGTACGCGGACTACCTGCTGAACCGGTCGGTGGCGGCGCAGTTCAAGGCGTTCCGGCGCGGGTTCGTGATGGTGACGGACGAGAGCCAGCTGGGCGCGCTCTTCCGCCCCGAGGAGGTGGAGACGCTCGTGTGTGGAAGCAAGGTGAGGGGATAGCAAACATTCACATTACATTACACGTCACTGTATATAACCTTAGTTCCCAAAGTGGTCCGGGTGAACCCCCAGGGGTCCACGGGAGACTCGTCGGGGGTCTACGTTGGCGTGACAAAAAGATATAAGTTTCTATTCTTTTTATTTTTACCACTCCGAATAGGGAGTTTTCTAAATGAAATTAGTAAGAATTCATTGGTTGTGCTGTGCTTGTTTGTGCTGTGAGCAGATGTCCAAAAAGTAAAGTTGGATGAAGGAATCACTTTTATGATTGGCCAGGTTTACTTTTTAACGTGATAACGTTTATAAAGACGATGAGCCTGAGAGGCATTTACGAAAACCGAGTAACGGCCGGAGTAACGTTACGGAAGCGCGCGCAGCATTAGAGAGAGAGGCACGCTAGACCGGCCGTCTCTCTCCCACTCAAGCGTAATCGGTCCACTTGGAAGGCATTTTTCATTTCATTTTTATTTTATTTTACAATCTTTTGAAAAGAAATGATTTCTCGTAGCTCGTACGTATTATTATTATATGAAAACGAAAATCTACAATAGCGTCATCTCTGTTTATAGGTATGAACTACTTGAAAGAACTTTACACAGTACATCGACTCGGACTTTAGTTGTAGTCAAGAAAATCACAGATGTCGCGCAGCTCCTGATATTTAAAACGATTTAAACCAAATTTTCAACTCAAATATGTTTAAAATCGTATAGTTAGTATGAAAGGAGAACCCCAGTTTCCATAGAAACTCAGGCCTAAGTAGACAAGACTGGAAATTGGCTGTTAATTAGATTTTTGCAAAAAGTTCAATTTCTCCAATTTTCACGGCTGCCAGCAATGGCCAACTAAGGAAATCCTAGAACGAATCACCTTAATTATAGGTTATGATTATGTCATACTCGAGTCACAGTGCTATTTAATATGTATGTTACACTTACGTTGGCGGGTGTCTATTATAATATCTACTACTTCAATGGTTTTCACCCAAAACGAATGTCATAAAAAGGTTGTATAATAAAAGCTATTGCATATTTCAAGAGATTTTATTAGTTATCATTATAATATATTAATATTTCGTGTAGTTGTGCAGGAGGCGTTATATTTCGTTAGTACCTTGCCCAATCAAGATACCATAATATACTCATTGTAAGTATGGCCACAGCAACTTCCTGATCTTCTAAAGATGTATAGGGTACGTTATCCAGCGTTCAGGACTTATTCTGAACCTTTGTCAGTCACAAAACAGGCGATTAAGGAGCCCATATTCATATAGTATTGGTTTGCAAGAAATTGTAGCGAAACTGCGAAACACATTCACCAAAACACAAGTACGAAAGCGAATACAATAGAAAATTAAAATCACTGTGTACGTGTCGATGAGTTTCAATAGTAAATAGGACTCCAAATACGCTGAAAATATTTGATAGTAAAAATCTCAGATTAAAGAAATAAAAGGCAGATATATTCATTCAACTAAAATGTGGAGCTACCAAAGCAAATACAAACTAAAAAAGCAAATACAAACCCGATTCAGTACTAAAGAAAGCGTCAAATAGCTTTCATGTCACAATTGTCAAAATTTATAAAATAATTTTCTCAGATAAAATGCTGTCTTGCAATTTTAAAACCTGCTAAAGTTGTTCCCAAAATCAAGCAAAAGAAGATTAGACATCTTTTCACAGGTAACTGTTCATTATTTTATTATTTATTTATAATAATATTTTTGAGGTGCGCTCGAAACACAAAACCTCGACAATTATTCAATTTTATACCAGCTTTGTATGAAAATCGATTACCCTAAATTAGGGAAATATGCATGGGTTATTTGAACACTGATCGATTATAAATTTATATCAAAAAAAATATTTTAAAAGTAAATCGTTGTATTTATTTAAATCTAAAAATGAGGAAATGCAGCCAATGCATAAATACCAGTCGCTGGGTTATTACAAACATAAGATAGATTGTAAAAAGGATTAGAGGGATAAAATAAGGATTTTAACATAGGTAAACCTGGTTGATTGAAAATATCACGTTTGCCTACGATAAAATGCACGATTGAAAGAAAATATTTTATTCTATTTTAGTTCCTGTTTAGCCTACTCAATAAATTATTTTATTTTGCAGATTGCCGACAAATGCTATTAAACGAGATAAATGGGATTTTATTATTCCTCAAAATAGGCAAGATAATGATTGGCAATCCAAATTTTGCTTTGTTTATTCATTGCATTTTAATGAAGATGACGTATATTATATATATTTCATGTATTTTAATTATAATAAATGTATTAAAATTTTAATATTTTTCAATGAAAAATAACTACCCAAAAGAGAAAAAACCATAAATTAAAACAATTAAACATATTAAGTACTGTATATTAAAAGAACATTTGACATATTTAATATCTATATTTTTTGATAATTTATAATTTGATAAATAAATTTGCCAATTTAATTTTGCATAATATTTCAAGTCGAAAATATGGCAAAAAATATTTACTAAATTGCGGGAGATTGCGACTTTTTGTTTTCAATGTGGCAACTTACACACACAAAGAAGTATGTGTCTCTACGATGCCACTGCTAACTGTCAATATGGTTGTCATGCACACATAGTGAAAAAGCGGCTTCACGTCATTCGTTGCATTTCTTTGCGAAAGTTATATCTGCCTTTTATTTCTTTAATCTGAGGTAAAAATATACAAGAACACGCGTAGAAAGATGAAAGATCGATGACAAATATGACAATACAGTGGTGTTATTTATAAATACTATGGTTACCAAAATGACATTATTAGGGATTACATCATCATTGTTGTCAATCGATTAATCGATGTCAAAATATTCGAAATGTAATTTAATAAAATTAGCGTAACGATTGAATGGTAATTATAATATATTACATAGTTTTGATTTATATGGAATACGAAAATATGTAAAAAATAAATTAATATTATAATTATAATCACTAAATAATACATAAAATATATTATTATGTTCCATCAATCGATCATTATCAATCGATTCAATCGATTATAAAATCGTATGTAATGAGGTAAATACTGTGAAAACTTTTTTGCATTATTTTGTTCATTTGGCAAGAGCAGCTGAAGCTAAGATTTAAATATGTTTATCTTATAAATAAGACGAATTTTTTGGTATCTAGACACGCGGCAGCGTGTCAAGCCAAGTTCAAGCAAAGGAACTGGCTAGCCAGCGCCGAGTGTAATATTACACGAACCACTTTGTGCCACTTTTGACCCTTTTATAACTCAGAACCTCTTTAACGTAAACACATAAAACTATGTGTGTTTAATTATATCCACATGGACATGTAGAACACCAAATTTCATGAAGCTAGCTCAAACGGTTACAAAGATATGAAGGTCAAAAAGTCGTAAATTTTAGCACTGACTGACTGACATATAGTACCTAAATCTAACCTACTTCCAGGTAACCTAGAAGGATGAAATTTGGAATCCAGCTTGGTAATTATGTGTAAGCGTAGGAAAAAATCAAAAAATTAAAAAAAGTCGAAAAATAAGTGGTGTCCCCATACAAAATTTGTATGATATCGAAGCAGAGCCATCTAGCGGCAGTGAAAAGAAAAGCTTCGGCCCCATACAAATCTTAGCCAACTCGCATTTACATTGTGAGCCCGTTATGTCACGTAAAACTCGCACTAAGGCCTCTGTGCACGCGGGGCTCAATATGGCATACTTCAGCGCATGGAGTATTGAGGTAGAAAGAGGGCCATCTCATATGAAGGGAAAGTTGAAAAAGTTTCCAGCTGTTTACAAAAAATAGAGGTTCCAGTAATGGCCATTTCTAAATGTCGTTAGTGTGTGACAAATAGATATACGAAAGAAAGAAAGAAATTATTTATTTTGCTAAGCACTGCAACAAGTTATAAAATTTACACTAAATAAATCAGTTACAAAATATTATAAGTTATAAAATCGACATAACCTGCTGCAGCACTGCTCAACAAAAAAGGTACGCACTCAGCATATGCCGCGGGCTCCCCCCCGGGGGTTGCCCGCCTTGTTGTAGCTGGGGGGCTTAGTAACCGTGGACTGGTCACCCACGGTGAAGCTAAGAGGCAACCAGGGCCAGCCAGTTTGGGCCGCCGGTTGGCCCGAGGAGGGCGCTCCCAGCGGGCTGAACAAGTTCGCTGCGGACGCGCGTGGAGGTGGGACCGCAGAAGAAGAGGAATGCCGGTATTACGGTGCGCCGTTCTCCCTATCTTCTGCGGCCGTGGAGGGATCGCAGGGCGAGAGGCGTGTTGGTATTACGGTGCGCCACTCCCCCCACCCCCGGCGAGCTGGCTAAGCCGTTCCGCCGAAACGGCACTGGTGGGTTCGCAGAAGAAGAGGCATGTCGGTATTACGCTGCGCCGCATGCCTTATCCTCTGCGGCCGAGGTGTGGTCGGTGGAAGAACCACAGACCTAATCTTCCACCGGGTACCAGTTATCTGGTATCCATGGCCTCCTAGTAGCAGACTCGGGGGGAGTCTGCTACAGTACTGGTGGAGGCCGAGGGGGGAGGCGCACCTTACCATCTAATGCACCCATCGTGGAGGGCTTTCGTGATGGAGCCACTTGTGGGCGGCTGCCGCTGGCGGGATCGCGGATGTGTGCGAAAGCGTTCCCGTAACCCCGTCACAAGGCGGCGAGAAGGAAGATGGGGGAGTTTTTAGTGGGTATACCGTGGGTCTCATTAGCCTATACGGAAGTCCCACATAACCACTCGAGTACCCCCTGCGCCCGGGTGGTATGCGTAATGCATTTTCCCCCCGGGGAAAAAAAGGGTAACCACGGCTACTGATTTTCAGTACGACCTTTGTTGTGTATATGAACATGGCTGTTGTAAACGGAGTGAAGTTTGCTGAGTTATGCCACCCTAATCAATGGCGCTAGTGTCCGCCAAATAGATATTCGAACATAGCAGTTGTAGACCGCACCGCAGCCCCACCTGTAATTTTACGCGTTTCCACCCATGAAACGTCAATTTAGTCTCTAATATTTGTGAACACCGTATATTTTTCTTTACAAAAATTAATGATATCCCACCAAAAACATAAATGTAAAAAAGGAGAGCCAAGTTCAATACAAAAATTATGCTTGGCTGTGGGCTTCGCCGCAAAAAGAATGGAGATCTAAATGAGTGCCAAGTTCTATGCAAAATCTAAATATGTATTTATAGGAACAAAATAACATTATGAACAAGTATTAAACTCTATTTCTTTGCTTTATTGGATACCTATAACAATTGCTGTTATTTAAAAAAGTGAGATCTTAAAGTAGGTTAGATTTGACTTGGCCAGTTTTTATCAGACTGACTTTTATGACTGATGTAATGAAAAGTGGCCAAGTCAAATGTAATCTACTTTAAGATCTCACTTTTTTAAATAACAGCAATTGTTATAGGTATCCAATAAAGCAAAGAAATAGAGTTTAATACTTGTTCATAATGTTATTTTGTTCCTATAAATACATATTTAGATTTTGCATAGAACTTGGCACTCATTTAGATCTCCATTCTTTTTGCGGCGAAGCCCACAGCCAAGCATAATTTTTGTATTGAACTTGGCTCTCCTTTTTTACATTTATGTTTTT
The DNA here is from genome assembly GCA_963932265.1 of Thymelicus lineola. NCBI lineage: Eukaryota > Metazoa > Arthropoda > Insecta > Lepidoptera > Hesperiidae > Thymelicus > Thymelicus lineola. Next base: position 38,836 of record CAWVQL010000238.1, on the reverse strand, counting down.
GGTGGGATATAGTTTACTCTTGTCTAGTCCGATGTTCTAGCACAGATTACATATGGTTCGAGGCCGAAAATTGGGGATCTCCTTTAATAGCCAGATACGCGGGTCGCGGTGGCGCGTCAAGCCATGTTCAAGCTGACACAACTGGCGAGTAGCACCGCGGCTCCGTGCGTAGGGCTTCCATTACGTTCTTACATTACATTATTTATATCATAAATTATTCTTCTACGAAATAGACGTTATCACGTAAAACCATTGTCCGTAAACCGACTTTACAGACAACCAATTTTTTTTATAACAATTTTTTTAACACATACCTACACGGTGAATTTTTCAAGTGTGCGTGGATGGCCAAATTCGTAACTATTAGAAATAGCGAAAAATGATCAAAGTAGTCTTGGGGCCGATTTTAAAGAAAACTAAAACTGCATCATTAGATTTTTGAAAATTGGTATTCCTGGTCAGGAATCGAACCCGTTGATTTTGAAAAAAACTCAACCTGTATGATTACACCATTCGATAGTGTTGTTAACAATGATCAAATTCTGTGAAGTTAATAGTGTCTGAAGAAACACTCTTCATGTAAAACCAATCCGTTGTAGGATTCCAGATAAACGGGGATATACGTATATGAACTTTATTAAACAAGTTTTATATTTGTTCCAGAACTTCGATTTCAACGAATTAGAAAAGTCAACGGAATACGACGGTGGTTTTACAGCGGAATCACAAACGATAAAAGACTTTTGGAGTATCGTGCATAGCCTATCCTTCGAGGATAAGAGGAAGCTTCTTCAGTTCACGACGGGCTCCGACAGGGTGCCAGTTGGTGGGCTTAGTAACCTGAAGCTGGTAATAGCTAGGAACGGTCCTGACTGTGATAGATTGCCCACTGCCCACACTTGCTTCAACGTGCTACTATTACCCGAATACGAAACCAAGGAGAAACTACAAGACAGACTGATGAAGGCCATTAGCTACTCCAAAGGCTTCGGCATGCTTTAACGTCCGGCCACTTCGGTCACTGTCAGTTATAAAATGCCTATTGTTGTAAATGAGCCATTATTGGTGGCGTCCTCTTTGTAACATTATGAATTAAAATTTGTTTTATTTATATACATCTTACTATTATATATCATTTTATTGTCGTTGTATTCCCGTCAACATTATTCTAAACCAAGGCTCGAACGATGCTCACTATCGATTCTGAGAGTAAATTGACTTCTTACACGGTTGTACTTGGATAAATCCTGGATGGATTGGACCACCACTGACTTTAGTATACCATGAGTACCGCATGACTTAAATGATCTTTAAAAACATTAATTCCTCATATCCCCGCCAAAATGTCCCTACTAGTTGGGATTAATGGGAATACTAAACGTAATAAAAATACCATTTTTGTTACAAGGCTAATGTATTTTCAAAATTAAAATTTATAGCAACAATTATAATACAATATTTGTACATTTATAAATATTTAATAAAGTTACCAAAAATTATATTAGGAACTGTTCACAATTAATAAACTTCAATGATGATTAGATTGGGCCATTTTTGGCCCACGGACCCTATCAATAAAGTCACATTTTGAACGGGGGACACGAAGGTGTCCACCATGGCCATTTTTGATAGCGCAACAGTAAGGATACACTCGGGTACACTCGTACAGTACGGCCGACGTATCTTGCTGCGTCTGAACATAGACTTTGCGAACTTTAGCGCATGTAAGACAAAGATAGCGATACGAACATGCTAACGTGTGACTGAGACAATACGCCGCGTACCGAGCATGGTTACTGCGAAGCCTTGCGCGAAGTTCAGACACGCCAAGATACGTCGGCCGTGCTGTACATGGCTACAAAAAGTGTTTATGAGCAACCTCCCAAAATGAAACGCCGAAAAAGCATCAAGGTGAGCACTTATTAGATGTAACAGCTTTAATTTAAATAACTGTAGACGTGTGTCCTAGGCCTACTAGGGGATTGAAGGTCATTCCCATCAGTGTTGCCAGACGGTAGTGTTACGGTAGACCATCGTACCGTATTTAGTTTCAATGTACCGCAACTATTTTTAGGTAATGTTTTTAGCATATCTACCGTATTTGCACCCACACAAACAGGTTTTAATAGAACAAAAAAAAAACAAATTCTATTCCACCGTAACCGTAAGAAAATACCGTAATCCAGCTTTTAGATCTGGCAACACTTCCCTATTGGATCGGTAATAGCTAAAGTTAAAGTTAGCTGCGGTTAAAATGTACGAACGACCCACCCTTAATAAAAGGAAACCCAACCTAGTTCAAAGCCACATACGAAAGGAGTTTTAGGACGCAACGATCTTATGTCCGGGCAGCAAGGTCTTGAGGCGCAGGTCGTGCACGGCGAGGGGGAAGGGGCGGCGGCAGGGGGGAGACGAGGGACGCGGCAACGTGACGTCAGCGGACGCGCGTCGCGGGTGCTGCTGGAGTCTGCAATAAATTATTTAACTTTTTGCACCATACATACAATAGCCAAGGCGGATTTAATGCTAAAAGCAACTCTCCCAGTCAACCAACCAGTCAGTCAATAATGGTATTGTTGTTATAATCGCTTGGCCATGAAACACACCTTGCTAGCTTTTATCGCTTCATGCAACGCAATTGCGTGGCTTACATACGCTTAAATACGATCGGATATTTGTTTTTAACGCTTGAGCGATTTCGCTAAACACCTAGAGTTCGACTGCACTCCACCTGGGCGGCTAACCTAGCGATTAATCAATTAATATGTAACTGCTCATACGCTCGGTTTAGGCGCAAAATGTCCTATTCGCGAAATGTCCGGCGGACGCAAAAGGTCCTTTTCGCAGAATGTCCTATTCGCAAAATGTCCTATTCTCAGAATGTCCTTTTCTCAAAATGTCCTATTCTCATAATGTCCTTTTCTCAAAATGTCCTATTCGCAAAATGTCCTATTTGTAAAATGTCTAATTTAATGTAGATGTTATGTTTTTGAAGTCATACTTCTTTAGGCGCGTTATGAAATAAATGGAAAAAATGATGAGACTGAAATTTTAAGATAATAAATGATTTATTATTATATTTACTATGTTGTTTTTTTGTTTTGAATTTTTTTATTCAATTTATTTTTATGTTTTTTTTATTCTTTTTTTATTTTTTTCTGATTTTTTTTAAATTTGTTATTGAAAAAAAATTTTTTTTGATGCCAAAGAAGTATGTATAACTTCTCACGCGCGTACATAAGTACAGTTTGTGTTTATTTTTTATGGAAATAACCGGCAAACGAGCTGACGATCCACCTGATGGTAAGTGGCTATCGTTGCCCATGGACATCAGCAACACCAAAGGCATCACTGATGCGTTGCTGGCCAAGGCAGAGGGAAGAAAAAGAAAGAAAGAACTGGCTCTCAAGCCAAATTACGGAAATTACTTACGACCGCGTAACTACTGTCTAATGATGATATAATTATAAAATGATGATTCGGATGACCTGTAGTCCCCATCCATTTACGTCACATGTTAGAGGGGAGGGGGGGGGGGGTCGATGTAGTGTAACATTGTGTGACAAGGGGTGGGAGGGGGTCCTAAGTTTCATGACGTCACATTTCAAAATTGAATAATAAAAAAAAACAATATTCATAAAAGAAATGAAAAAAAGATAATTAAAATTACAAAAAAATATTCAAAAAAAAATTAAAAAAAACAATTTTAAAAAATAAAGAGCAACAGAAAAATTTTCAAAAAAAATATAAAAATAATTAAAATTTCCATATAAAAAACAATATTAAAAAAAAAAAACAAAAAAAAAAACAAAAAAAAAATAAAAAAAATATAAAAATAATTAAAATTTAAAAAAAAAATAAGAAAGAAAATAAATGAAAGATATTAAAAAAAAAAATTAAAAAACCAATTTAAAAATTAATTAAAAACAAAAAAATAAAAAATAATAAAAAAATACTAAAAAACAATATTTAAAAAAAAAAAACAAAAAAAAAAAAGGGGGGGAGGGGTCAAAAAGTCATGAAATTACTGTGACGTAATTTATGGATGGCCTCTAATGATATTTGAATAGGACATTTTGCGAATAGGACATTTTGAGAAAAGGACATTATGAGAATAGGACATTTTGAGAAAAGGACATTCTGAGAATAGGACATTTTGCGAATAGGACATTCTGCGAAAAGGACGATCGGACATTATGCGAATAGGACATTTTGCGCCTAACCCATACGCTCGTGTAGGCACGCATTAATCCGCCATATACCGGAGGGCTCGTTCCGCGGTACAGTATTAAAGTACAGTGAACAGTAGCACGAGGCTGTAGCGGTGTACCCCTAATCGAAACGCCCTGGTGGCCGCTAGACCCGCTAGTATGGACAAGCTCCTATCCAATTACGGTACATCTACCGTATTCAGCTTGGATCTACCGTAAGGGTTTTTAGTGTTTTAGTACCTTTTACCGTATTTTGACCCACAAAAATCTGATTTAAGAAGAAGAGAGCAGAGAGCATTATTTGCAGACTGACTGAATTCTTTACTCTCCTATCGCAAAATGTTACTTATTGTGTTAATGTATAGGTATGTATATATATATATGTATATATATATAGGTATATTTATGTATGTATGTTTATATATTTTAAATGGTATATATAATATAATAGTATAATATAATAGTATGTATAGTTTATAAGTGTATATATGTATATTGTACGTAAGTAGTATTCGTTTTTCTTTTTTTACCTTTTTCATCATTTTTTTTTTTCCTTCTTAAGTAGTTTTAACACCTGCCATCAGTTCTTTCCACATCCACCCAGGGTTGACTGGTGGACAATGCCATTAGGCATTAAGTTTGCCCTTTGTTCATCCTTTTTTATAAGGTGACATAAATTTTAAATAAATAAATAAATTTCAGGAGGAAAAAACCTCAAATCTCATACAATCTAACGTATTTTATAAGAATCTACGGTACATCACGGAATAATCTACCGTAATCCAGTTTCTGGAGCTGGCAACACTGCACGCACCTGTGTTTAGCATCACACGTGCACGCGGCCGTGGAGAGCGCGGCGGCGGCGGCGTGGCGACGCGCGTGACGCGAGCACACCCGCTGCGGCTCGCCCACCGACAGCCACGCCGGCGCACTGCCGCGCCGCGACGAGCGCGACAGAGACGCGTATGTCGGCGCCGCTACACGATCCACCTGCGATCACATTGCAAATCCTTTTTTTTATGGAAGTAGCCCGCAAACGAGCTGATGATCCACCTGATGGTAAGTGGCTATCGCCGCCCATGAACATCAGCAACGCCAAAGGCATCACTGATGCGTTGCCGGCCAGAAAGAAAGAACTGGCTCTCAAGCCCCCAGCCGGAACACGACGAGTCGTTTGGCGGCTGACTCATGCTCGAGGGTGGTAGCTATCCAGGCGAACCCCTAGAGAAATAATAATAGTAATAATGGTATTAATTAACAATTAAAATCAATACTACTAATATAATCCCTTCGAGGGCCCTACTACCAGCGGGCCAGATTTAGTCGCCTTTTACGACACCCTTCCGGCGTGAGATTGGGGTTAGTATTTTCTAAGCCGCCCCAATACGGCTAAATCCTTGCAACATCTGTGTCATAACGCGTTCATGACATTACGCACAGGTGTGGCCAACAGTTGCGCGCGAAACAGGGCGTGGCCTTTAATACCATTATACACATAGAGCGATATTCTGTTGGCCGCATCTGCGGCCTGACGTGCTAAGTAAAGCGCATTCCGGCGCAGAAACTTTTTGGGTTGTCAGCAAGATTAAAAGAGTTGGAAAAACTTGTCTTCGATTATTCGACTTTCTGTCACTATGCTATATCTTCAACAGGTCCTTATACCAAGAATTATAATGTAACTAGTTTATTCGTTACCCACAAACCTAAATTAGTTTTTATTATGTAGGCACGTAATACTTCATAACACAATATGTTGGCAGAATTATTCGATACCTCAAAGCCGCACGCCTTCCGCCGCCGTCTGTGCGGCGTGACCGCGACGGGCTCGTTGCGCTTGCGCCGCGGCTGCGCGTGCGCCGCCTGCCCGAACAGCCCGCGCTCCTCCGCCACCCGGATCATGTACTTAGCGTCGAGCCGGGTGATCTCCTGCGTGACGCCTACCCGTGTGTTATGCAGCTATACACTCACGCACGATATCGATAAGCTATCTAGGTAATCAAAAAAATGGTTACTAATGACACTAATGATTGTAGTAGGTACAATCAATATTACTGAAAAATCAGAATCTCGGTTTAATTTTTACAAAGCAGATTACAACAAGATAATAAACGAACTGAATGAAACACCATGGTTGGATCTCTTGCTTGAATGTCAGGACGTCAATTCTATGCTATCGATATTTTATAATAAGCTTAATGAAATCATCAAAAAACACGTTCCTAAAACCACACCTAAAAACAATAAGTACCCCATCTGGTTCGGTAAAAAACTTATAACATCATTAAAAAACAAAAATAAATACAGGCTAAAATATAAAATTTATAAAAACCCTCTTGATCGCCTAGAATTTGAATCACTCCGCGACTATTGCTATAAACTAACTAAGATAAACTATAAAAAGTATATCCAAACCATAGAGGCAAATATATCAAAAAACCCTAGATATTTCTGGACGCATCTTAAAAATTTGAAAAAGTCCACTAACTCCTATCCCTCTAATATGGCTCTGGGGGATCAAGTGGCTACTGATGGAGCGAGCATCTGTAATCTATTCGCTAAACATTTTTCGTCTGTCTTCGTTAATCAGTGTCCTCCCAACAACGACTTAATCCAGTCTATTGCACGCGGTTCTCTGTGCTCAGTACAATTTACTCAATATGAAGTCTTTAAAAAACTAAAAAGACTTGATACACGGAAAGGTGCCGGTCCAGATAACTTACCTGCGTTTTTCATAGCCACATGTGCAAAGCCTCTCTCTTTACCCGTTTGTATCATTTTCAACAAATCACTTGAATCAGGAATCTTCCCAGACCTTTGGAAGCAAGCAAGAATAGTACCCATTTACAAAAAAGGTGGCTCTAATAAAATATCCAACTATCGGCCTATTTCAATAATTTCCATCTTGCCCAAAATGTTCGAATCCCTACTACACCCTCTTTTCCTTCGGCACGTTCAACAAGCCATCTCAGATGAACAGCATGGTTTTATGATTTCCAGATCTACTGCGACTAATTTGGCTAATTTCTTTACATTCGTCTCTAGCTCCGTTGACTCACGCATTCAGGTTGACACAATATATACAGATTTCTCCAAGGCATTCGATAAAGTCAATCATTCACTTCTCATAAAAAAACTCTCAAATTTCGGTTTTGGAGGATCATTACTATCATGGCTCTCATCATATCTAGACGGTAGATCATCGCAGGTGGTTGTAAAGGGTCACATGTCTTCACCGTTTTATGCTACATCAGGAGTGCCCCAGGGTTCTATCCTAGGTCCACTTCTCTTCAACATATATTTAAATGACGTCACAGACTGTATACGCAACTCTAAGTATTTTATATTCGCCGATGACCTCAAGATCGCGAAACAAATTAATTCTGACGAAGATGCCAAGGCACTACAAGACGACATTGATAAGCTATCTGATTGGTGCAGTAACAATGGAATGCTTCTAAACCCTGATAAATGTTCATTTATTAAATTCACTCGAAATCATAAATTTTTCGAACGGACATACCTAATTAATGGTGTTAGGCTCCAACAAAAACAGACTATACGTGATTTAGGTATAACATTTGATTCCAAATTAAACTTTATTTATCATATCGAAAACATATGTAAATCCGCCAGGGCCGGCCCGTCCATATAGGCGAACTAGGCGACCGCCTAGGGCGCTGGGATTCGGGGGGCGCAAATCGGCGGGACCGAAATTAAGAAATTTTTATTTTTATTTTAATCGATATAAGGTTTACACAGACAAAAATATTAAATATAATGTTACATCTTTATAACGTGCATGAAATGCAGAATAAAACAAGTAACAACCAATAGTCATAAAGAATTTAGAACTTAATGCAACGGAATACATAGAAAATTACAAACTACCGACTATTACCTATGAGAAAAAGAATACTACCGAATAAAAATTAATTACATCTGTGAAAATGTCTAAATTAATTACTAGATATTAGTTTTTGCTTACTCTGTCTTGTGACCGTAGTTTTTCTAAATTAAGATAATATTTTGAAATTCTCAACTTCATCAAAGTGAGAAATACAGTAAAAAATAGCTGAAACAATTGATGCAGAGGAGATTGATTCTATTTTTTACCAAAATTGAGACAAGAAAAGTAAATTTTAGCATCTTAATGAACCGTGAAAGTGTCTTCTTTTTAAGTTTTACCCTTCAATACTGCAAAAAAGTTATACTTAAGTATGTAACAGCCCAAACCCATTTATAGCTAGAACGTTTTCAATAGTATTTCAATAATATTATATTTAATGCCACACACGCCTTTGAAGACCTAGAATTTCCTTCTATTTAAAAGTGAATATTTATTTAATAATTAATATTTAAGTTAAAACTAGTTTTCACTAGATAAAACGCGTTTCATAAAATATCTTGATTAAAACAGTAGTGACTGAGAGCAGCTGTTGTCTCCGTATTCCGCGGAGAGCAGTCATATTAGGTATGCTCATGTATTAAGCCAAATAACACGTGTTTATCGGAAGATTATTTATTGATCTTTTAGTAATCTTCTATGGTCCTAAGTAATAAAACGCAAAGGTGAAGGACATAATATATCGTACAGCCATCAAATCGCGTACAAGATAAGTATAACCGTCGAATATGCAACTGCATCAGCCACAGTAAAAATTGTGTGTCCCTTGTGACCCAAATTCACTTATTATTTCACATTTAATATAGTTATTTTTTTAAGTTTTTTTTTAAATATGAAAGATGGAATCGATGTACCTTTACCAGCACTGGCAATTTTTAGATGCTCTTTTTGAAGAAATTAACTAAACAGCAGGCTACTCAAAGGCTTATTCAGATATTTAATTTATTTCCTGATAAATATTGTTCAAATTTAGATGTTGTAAGAGCAAAATGTTGTAAGTACGACAGATGACGGAGAGCTTCCAACAGTTCCAACCCCAGCTCTAGCAGAATGGAGGCCATATTTCCCATAGTGTCGCACGTCATCGTTAGGAGTAGTTTCCGATGAACAGCTATCGACTACAGCCCAGAAAGATCGGTCGCTCAGGAAGTACTCTACCTAGTGGATAAGGCCAAGGAATATGCTATAATCAGGAAGCTTGCTTAAAATACTAGCATGCCAGACCTTTTGTCAAGGGAGATAGCAATCGCCTCCGCATTTTTATCCAGGGCCTCGCCATAATTATATGTGTGCATACGCTAGAAGATTCTCTGTTGACCTATTTCAGCAAAACCGAGTCAGTCGCTAAAGAGATCATTTTGCTGATATTGGAACCCTACAAAGGTACGCCATGAAGGGCCTACTCAATATGCGCCTTCTGCCAAAGGTTTCGGACGAACACTGAGTCCATTTTGGGTTTAAAATCATCTGGGGTAATTTCAACGATCCTGTAGTCTATTTGGCAATGACCCTGCCTACGAAGCAAGGGGTCTCATTTGATTCCCGGATGGGAAAGATATGTATTATGTGACAGATAAATATTTGTGTATGGGTCATGGGTTTGGCTGGCCCATATAGAAAGAAAGAAAAAGCATTTATTCGAAGGAGCAAAGCACAAACAATAAAATCTAAGAGTCTCACTCCCTTATTCACAAAAACAAGCAAAGATAAAGGATTGTTTTGTCTTTAACTTATGAAAACGACAAAACGTGTAAAAATACATCCATCACCCATAAAAAAAAAGTTATTAAACTTTTATGAACATATCTGATGATGATGTCTAATTTGTGTTGTCCATGTCACCCACAACACAGAAAATCATACTGCAGGGGTATGAGTGCACCCCCGGGTACCAGTCATCTGGTATCCATGGCCTCCTAGTAGCAGACTCAGGGGGAGTTTGCTACAGTAATGGTGGAGGCCGAGGAGGGAGGCGCACCTGGGAGGGAGGCCATCTGGTGCGCCCATCGTGGAGGGCCTTCGGGCTTTCGCGATGGAGCCGCTTGTGGGCGGCTGCCGCTGGCGGGGTCGCAGATGTGTGCGAAAGCGTTCCCGTAACCCCGTCACAAGGCGGCGAGGAGGAAGATGGGGGGGTTTTTAGTGGGTATACCGTGGGTCTCATTAGCCTATACGGGAGTCCCACATAACCATATGTAGGTAGGTATGCGTAATGCATTTTCCCCCCCGAAAAAAAGGGGTATGAGTGCACATGCGTTTTTTTTTCAAATTAAAATTCCATAACTCATATTCCATAGTAATTCCATAATAATTATTAACAAATATATGAAGACGAAAAAAGTATTTAAAATTAAATATATTTTTTAAAATAAACTTAATTTGAAATTAGAATTGGTAGCCGAAAAAGTTTTATTGTATTTGAAATGGCTAGAATGAGAATTCCACAATTTGTTCTAGTTCTAACAAAGGCACCTAGCCTTAACTAGTGAAAACACATTCACATTCTAGTTAAAAAAACGGGGTTTTAACATGTTAGATAAATTATCTTGTTTATTAAATATTTTTTGTTAAAAAATTACACACTTTATTTGTTTACTTTATTGTTTTGTTACAAAATTTTTCTTAAGGGGGCGCTGTTCTAGTTTTTCGCCTAGGGCGCCAGAAATGCTCGGGCCGGCACTGAAATCCGCACGAAGCACACTAGGCTTCGTATTCAGGAACTCCAAAGAATTTAAGAATGTAAGCACCAGAAAGCTACTATATACTACTTTAGTTAGAAGTAAACTTGAATACTGCTCTGTTGTTTGGAATCCTAACTACCAGATTCACAAGGACCGGATCGAATCCATACAGAGACGCTTCACTTTATTTTATTCCGATGGATTTAGTAAACGAGAACCGTACGTAAATCGTCTCCAAAAGTTTCATCTTATGTCGCTGTCTGACAGACGCAAAATGCAGGACATGATCTTTTTGTACAAACAACTAAATAGCATTATTGACAATTCGAACCTACTTCAACACTTCTCATTTTATATCCCATATAATTTTCCACGACATCCAAGACCATTACTCGCCCATAGAAAATTCAAAACTAACTTAGGACGCAATTCTCTCATCCCTAGACTATGCAAACTATTTCAGGAGTTCCTTAGTAAAGACGAGACCATTGACATTTTTCATGATAAGCTTGCATTATTTAAAAATAAAATTCATAGGGTTTTAAACCCAAAATCTTACAATATTTCCTGATCAGGTATTACAATTTTTGGTATTCATACCTACTCCACAATTTGCACATTTAGTATCGTATTTATTTTTTATCATATTTATAACATATGTATTGCAATCGTATATTTATATCATAATAATTATATAGTATTTTTTAATATGCTTGTTTTCATCATATTTATAAAAATAAGAGACGTGCAATGTTAATGCATCTAAATACGCATGCTGTGTTCATCCGTAATTAAAATTACAAATAGACTATTTTTAAGACTTAAATCTGTAATCACTGCTGTAATTTGTAATTTTGTGGATGATCCTTTAAATAAATAAATAAATAAATATCATTGTACCTACGTCACACTATGAATCTTATGATGCAAATATCAAAACCGAGTAGATATAGTGTCTTAATAAAAGCGTACAAGAGAAACTAACCTTCCTCTGGATAAGACCAAGGTAGCATCCATCTCGATCCAGTATGTAATTAATGTCTAATCCGTTGCCCAAATTAGGTAGAGTCTGGACTTCAAATAAATCGCAGTCGGGTACCTGAAAAACAAATTAAAACACTTGTGCTTATTAGGGTGCATTCAGATGATTGTTACCTTTTGTTGTATAACACGTCCGCATGAACTACGTCGTTCTTATAAACCATACTAAATAACTATGTTTTAAGTATAAGATGTTAAATTAATTATCTAATAATAAATAAATAACGCTAATAACACATTTCACGCGCGGCCGTCACCAAGTAAACATCGTTGTGCATTGCGTCTACAATAAAACTCAGTAAAACAGTGGTTAAACTTAAGTGTTTTCCTTGTGTCATATACAATTACAAAGCCCAGTGTACAGCAATTTTGAACGTATCAAATATAAAGTAATCCAACTAGTGTGCAAGTAATTAGAAACAAAACTAAAATCTAAAACGAAGTGTTTGTAACAATATAGCGAGTACCGACAGTGCGCTTGCGCTCCGTATAGTGAGTCATCTTCTAGCTGCGCTGCATATTAGGCCACCTACATACTCCGCTTGTCATCGGATGTTCATAGTGTTCACTGTTGAACCATCTATACAATGGAAAGGAACACATGCGTCGGCTGCAATTCCCCAATACCTACCAGGGAATTTATGGTTTGTCAAGAATGCAAAAGTAAATATGATTTGCCTTGTGCTAGTCTATCACCGAAGCGTTATAAGAAATTAAGTCAAGATGCAAAACTCAAATGGAAATGCGCTGAGTGTAAAAGCAAGTTACCAAAACGCGATAACACTAATACCCCAGTTCGAGCTGTTTCTTGCGCTACAACGGACGAAGGTCATGAAATCGAGGACAGTAATATAACGTTTCGAAAAACCTGCACTGGCCATATCACAGAGGATAAATTTAGAGAAATCTGGAAGTGTGAAATGATAAAGGAAACTCAGACCATGATAGAAGCGGCAATTTCGAAAACTATTTCTGTTCAACTTGCAGCCATCACCAATCAATGTGCGGGGTTCCAAGAAACGATCAAATTCATCAGCGACCAATATGAGGACCTGAAAAAGCTTTTAAGTACCACTAATTTGGAGCTGAAGAATGTCAAAGAAGAGAACAATACTCTCAAGGAAAACTTGTGTTCTTTAACTGCCCGTGTCAAAATGCTCGAAGACGAGAACATGAAGCAACAGCAATGGGTCCGATTACAAAATGTGGAGATCACCGGCGTTCCTGAAAGTAAGGACGAAAACACAGCTGCTATCGTTCAAAAAATCTCACAACATATTGGAGTCCATATTGAAGCGTCCGACTTGGAGTTTGCGCACCGTGTACAACCACGGCGAGTTGCTAGTGCCGTGCGTGCGCGCCCTATTATTGTTCGCCTGCGACAGCGCGCTGTCAAAGACGAGATTGTAGCTGCAGCGCGTAAATATCGTAACTTATGTACCCGCGATGTGGGAATTGGAGGCGATATTAATAATAAAATATTCGTAAACGAACATTTAACCAAAGAAAATAAAATGCTACTAAGTTCTTGTAAGCAGAAGGCCAAAGAGATAAATTACAAATATATCTGGACAAAAAACTGTCGAATTTTTGTGAGAAAAAACGACTTATCTCCTCCAATTCCCATTATTTCAATGCAGGATCTCGAAAAAATAATATAAGGTATTGTTTGATTGTCTATCATTCGTTATGTGATTCTTGCAAAGTTACGTCATGTATTAATTTTTACCTTCCCAACAAATATCAAATTGTTATTTTGTTAACATTTCAGAGTAACCAGTGTTATACAAACTTGTGTATACAAATATCGACACTTCCAACAAATTTAAGTTCAATCTACAACAATATTTATTTACACAGTATATTACATAAACTTGATAATCAAACAATACTCCCGTATAACATGTTTAACGGAAATTAAGACTGGTTGGTGGGTGGTTCGGGAAATAATAACAACAGTGGGCGTTTACATCACTTTAGTCAGAAACTCATTTTGACACAGGTTTTACACTGGTTATAATTAAACACGCCATTAGAACTGATTGTCTTCAATTATCCGAGTAACAACCAACAAACAATAGGGCACGACGGCCCAGTGGCCTCCCATCACCCCTTACAGCCACCCCAATGCCTCGCATAATCGTCTGATCCTGTTACTCGTCAATCTGATATCACAATACAATTCACACGTCGCGTTCCGTCTTAAAAGTAACAACGTTCTTGTCTAGGCGTCTGCTCAGCTCGAAGGCTGTATCCAGAATGTCCATTCGTCGCTGGCAAGTTAATAGCTTTCCTCGGCTCTCCCGCCACGTCACCGCGTGACCAAATGACAGTAGTCAATTCGCATAGTGTTGCCATCTTCACAATCCGAATACACCTAAGCCTGGCCCGGCTTGACGTTCCATTTTATGATCTCCGACACGGCCATCGTGACAATCTCACCGTCCTCGGTGAGGCAGCAGGGGACCATCTGGAAAAGACATAACCTTCGCAAAGTAAAAGTTTCCCACTCGGCCTCCCTGACCTCAAGCCCCAAGGCTTCATAATGAAAACACATGTAGCAGCCAGAACGGGATAATACCAAGAACTACAATCTGATAACACGATCTAACTTTACAACTAAAAGGCTTCATAGCACTCAAAGATAAGTCAGCAGTTTGTATGCAATACTCTGATCATCATCATCATCAACATCATCATCATCAACATCATCATCATCAACATCATCATCATCGTCATCATCATCATCATCATCATCAACATCATCATCAATCAAGTGGGCTACCTCCCAATACTTCACATAACCATTACTGCCCACCTGGCAGTACTTTGGGTGACCTCCATCCGGTACCCAGTTCGACATCACAACAACAACAACAACTCACTTCCTCCCATCGGAAGCTCCAACAGCGACTGCTTACAGCTCCAAGCCAAACGCACGCCACTCACAGTCGTGGCCGCACTGCGGCGGGATATCTAGTGCCCGTTCTTACGCCTACGTCTACGAATGACTGGAGTTGCATGCTATCTGAGCGACTTGCATACCACTTACTACTCATCAACAACAATCGACAATCGGTTCACTTACTGTGAAGATTTTAAGAAATTCTTAGTGTGTTATCCCGTCTGTCTTATAGATTCTCAAAAACAGTTCAACAAATCAGTAAAGGAATTATTATCTTTGCATGTCACTTTTAAATAACAAAAAGGTTATTTTTCGCTCACTTCGCTCACCAAATTCTCTCTGTGGCTATAGTTACCAAAAATCATCAAGTACACAAACTCAAGTAACCATCAAATGTCAAATGTTGACATCACGTAATACCAGCACAAACTCGACAAGCAATTACTGCTAGTGAGCAGTTATCAAAATGAGCTACAAAAGTATCAATACAGATCACCTGTTATATCATGTCGCCATACAATCACCAATGATGCTCATCGTAAGCCACGGTACAAGGAGCCGCGATGCACTCCCGTCAATATCAACAAAATTAAATGCAAGTAGTTGACGTCAGACTTCGTTATCTCGCATTGATGTAATTTCTCGTCACCGTTTAGATATTCACAGGTTACATGTCCATACAACTGTCATCGTCACTTATTTTATCTGAAACACACACAAAAAACAAAAGACAGAAACACGAAATGTCTAATTGTTATTTTTCTGAAATGAAGGTAGACGATAGTTAAAGATTATCAAGATGTTTGAAAATTGAAAATTCTTGATATCATTTACAGAACGCTTCTGGTGTCACAAAACAATATACTTGCACTGACTTTTAATAACTTTGTTAATCATAATTACGTTGAAAGATACTGTAGACTGACTTTATGATATTTCGTTGAATCAAGCACAAATAAACGATTTTTAGTTTACGCAAACCACCATTCTAACCAGTTCTTTCTAATCAATCTTATTTTAAGGAAATCCTTGCATGTACCAGGATTTCGAAGCACAACATTCTTACACAAAATAAAATTTACAAAATCATATCTTAAATCTTAACTCTGAAAATTCTGTCAGGTGTTTTGACAGTTCAAGATGACGGCACCATTTACACTGCTTGACTTCGAGTGTATACCTACTACACAAAAACACTATCGAATTATCCAATCTTGTTAAGAATAATGAAAAAATATGCCATACCAAATCGCTGTCTTATAACCTCAAACCTTAATCACATTTTTCCGATCCTTTGTATTCGAAATTTAGAATTCTTATTTTACATGCTTGCCGTCCACCATTTGTAACATCATATCTGAAAAACCTGAAATGTGGATTCTTGCAATCCGAATGAAAAGATGGTACTTTTCCCTCAAAGACACGTCTTATGAATTTTTTTTTTTTGGTTTTTTTTTTTGTTTGTTGGTTTGGTTTGATGTCTTGGATGCTATTACTCCCTCGGCCATCTTTGACAAAATGAACACGTCCTCGTGTTCTGTGTTCAAATACTCGTAGTAACATACTCTGTTCCACTATTCACTTCCATTATAATTGCTTCTCGACCGAATATCGACATCTTGCGTGAGGCAAATATCTGGGGGTAGGTTCACATATTTTCTTTGTAAAATTCCACGGTTTTCATTTACTCGCGTTACTGTCGTTACGTTTCCCATTGCAACCAATTCATTTCAAATATCATCCGAACCACCGTCATTCTTCATTTATTTTCCGACATGTGTGGGCGAAATTTTCTCATCATGTGGGTCCTTCTCACTTCTGATAACGGAAATTAAGACTGGTTGGTGGGTGGTTCGGGAAATAATAACAACAGTGGGCGTTTACATCACTTTAGTCAGAAACTCATTTTGACACAGGTTTTACACTGGTTATAATTAAACACGCCATTAGAACTGATTGTCTTCAATTATCCGAGTAACAACCAACAAACAATAGGGCACGACGGCCCAGTGGCCTCCCATCACCCCTTACAGCCACCCCAATGCCTCGCATAATCGTCTGATCCTGTTACTCGTCAATCTGATATCACAATACAATTCACACGTCGCGTTCCGTCTTAAAAGTAACAACGTTCTTGTCTAGGCGTCTGCTCAGCTCGAAGGCTGTATCCAGAATGTCCGTTCGTCGCTGGCAAGTTAATAGCTTTCCTCGGCTCTCCCGCCACGTCACCGCG
The DNA here is from genome assembly GCA_963932265.1 of Thymelicus lineola. Classification (NCBI taxonomy): domain Eukaryota; kingdom Metazoa; phylum Arthropoda; class Insecta; order Lepidoptera; family Hesperiidae; genus Thymelicus; species Thymelicus lineola. The sequence continues at coordinate 21,864 of CAWVQL010000238.1, read as the reverse complement.
TGACCAAATGACAGTAGTCAATTCGCATAGTGTTGCCATCTTCACAATCCGAATACACCTAAGCCTGGCCCGGCTTGACGTTCCATTTTATGATCTCCGACATGTTCAATGCAATCAAGCACAAACAAATATCAACACCTAACACACTTTTCTATAATAAATTTTATATGCATACATCGTATAAAACATGTATATATTGTATAGTATATGTATTCTTCAATCTTATATACACTTTTTTATTGCATAATAAATACATAATTGTTATAAAGCTACAATATGATGATAAATATTCCCAATATTATACAGCTACTGCTAATGATTTTTATTTAACCCTTCTATACAAACATAACCTACTAGTCCTATTCTATTTGGTAATCACGTTGAATGAGTCTTTAAAGATCTATGTCAGTTATTTGATTTTTGAGTTTGCCAATGGATTTGTTAAATATCATAGCTATTATCGTTTCATAATCATAATAAATAAGTTCAAATATGTTATAAATCAGAATACGAGTCTATATCGGCGTTATAATCCCACTTCATTTAAAAATGGATGACACCTTGGATAATTTAAAATTCTATTATCAAAATACCCGTGGATTGAGGACGAAGACTGATCAATTCTACAATAATTTATTACTACTGGACTGTGATATTGTACTGGTAACTGAGACATGGCTGTGTGAGGGCATACTAGATGCAGAGTTAAGTGATAATAAGTTTGTTATATTCCGTAAAGACCGGGCATCGCTGGGAGGCGGTGTTATGATTTTGTGCGCTCCACGTTTACACGCTCGTATGAGACCCGAGTGGCAAATCAATGACGTGGAATGCTTATGGGTTACGATTCCTGCACAATCCCTTGGTTTGTTAAATGACTTACATATTGCAGTTGTCTACGTACCTCCAGACTCTTTTCTCTCGACACGTATACAGAAATGCACAGATTTAATGTGTCAAATACGGGACAAACATCCGAACGATCACTTTCTGATTGCCGGTGACTATAATTTGCCCTGCATAGCTTGGGACTCTAATGAGCCACAAGTTTTAAAAAAGGGATCGATAGAAATTCAGAATTCTGCGGCAAACTTGATTACCCAGTCCTCATTCTCGGGACTTACACAGTATAATAGAATTTTGAACAAAAGTAACAACGTTTTAGACTTAGTTTTTTCCGACACGCCCATAAAAATAACTAAATCTAATTTACATTGGTAAAAGAGGATACTTACCATCCATCCCTCCTCATAACTGCTACTGATCTCTTAATTCCGCCTCTTAAACCACAATTACGTGAAAAATATTTATTTAAACGTGCGGACTTTGATAGTATAATTAAAGCGCTAATGGAACATGACTGGACATTCATAACGGACTACGACAATAGTGTTGAAGATGTAATAAATATTTTTTACTCATTTATAAACAGCTGCATTCAAGAGTACGTTCCCCTAGTTCGCTTTTCTAACAAATACAGCTACCCAACTTGGTATAGTAGGTCCTTGATAAATTTACTGAAAGAAAAATTTAAAATTCATAAAGATTGGAAAAAATATCATAATCCCATGGATTACATTCAATTCGCACAACTAAGATCAAAAGTAAAAGAGATGCAGACATCCTGCTACAATTCATATATAAATTACTCACAAAAAACAATTAAATCCGATCCTAAGTACTTCTGGTCCTATATAAAACACAAAAGGCAAAATAATTGTAACTACCCTCAACAAATGACATATGATAACATAGTACTAAATACACAAACTGACATATGCACGGCATTTAATAATTTTTTCGAAAGGAATTTTAGCAAGCCAGTGGATTCGTATCTATTTGACCCAATCATCGATGATAACAAACAATTTACTATCAGCAATATTAAAGTGAGTAGTGAATACATTCTTAAATTAATGCAAAGTGTAGATATATCGAAGGGAGCTGGCAGTGATAATATTCCGCCGATATTTTTTGTAAAATGTGCTGAAGCCCTATGTAAACCAATTGCTTCTATATTCAACAGATTGTTTCAGGATGGTTATTTTCCATGCGTTTGGAAAGAAGCGCACATTGTACCCATTTACAAAAAAGGACTAAAATCATCTATAGAAAACTATCGACCAATCTCCATTCTCAATGTTTTAAGTAAGCTTTGCGAAAGAGTGGTTCATAATCATATATATCCCATCATTGCTATGTCAATTCCAACAGAGCAGCATGGTTTTATACAGGGCAGATCCACGGCTACAAACTTAGTTGTCTTTGTTGACCAAGTATCGAGGGGTATGGATGGTGGGTCTCAAGTTGATGTGATCTACACGGACTTTGAAAAAGCCTTTGATCGTGTAGATCACATCATACTACTGCGGAAGCTATACGAGCTAGGCATACGGGGTAACCTATTGAGATGGATGGAGTCATACCTCAGCAAGCGTTCTCAGGCGGTAGTAGTTGGGGGCTCTCGGTCTGATTTTATAAAAGTTTCCTCTGGCGTACCTCAGGGCTCTATTCTGGGTCCTCTACTCTATGCTTCTTATTTGTACGACATAACTAGCTGTGTTAAAAACGCAAGTTTACTTATGTACGCGGATGATACCAAAATTTATATGAAAATAAAAAATCTAACAGACTGCATGATGCTACAGGACGACTTAGACAGACTCAGTCACTATTATATTAAGAACCGAATTGGTATAAATTTAAGTAAATGCTTTCTTGTCACATTTACACGAAAAAATCTCCCTTTTAACTACAACTACAAAATTCATAACGTGTCACTTAGTAAAGTAAATACTATTAGGGATCTCGGAGTGTTGATGGATTCAAAATTATCCTTCTGTGACCATATAGAAGCAATAATAAACAAAGCTTTCAAAAGTCTTGGGTTTATATTACGGGTAAGTCGTCCCTTTTCTGATATAGGTTGTTTAAAAATTCTGTACTATTCTTATGTACGAAGTATTCTTGAATACTGCTCCCCTATTTGGAATCCACATTATATAACTCACATCCAAAAATTAGAGAACATACAGTGTAAGTTTACAAAACATCTAAATTATCGATGTTCTCGTAGTTTTCCAAACTACGAAAATTCTTGTTCGTATCATAATCTGATGTCACTTAAAGGTAGACGTAGCTTAATTGATATGAGTTTTTTACATGGTATCTGTAACCATTATATTGACTGCCCTGAATTAATCCCAAAAGTGGTACGCCTGTATGTCCCAAATAAACGTACCAGACATGCGAAGAGAACTTTATTTGCAGTTACCCAGACAAGGAGTAAATATGCTCAAAACTCGCTGATTAACCGATTACAGAATAGTTACAATAAAAATTTCAACGCTATTGATATTTTTCATTCCAGCAAAAAATGTTTTAAAACTGAAGTAAGCAAAATTATTATTCAACTTACCCAGCAACTTAAATAGATTATAGTAGCATAAAACTTAGTTAAAATAGTAACATTAAAAGTATATAAATTATCATTACAAACATATACATTATCTTATATCGATATATATATATATATTTTTTCACACCCACACATACACACACACGCACGCACACACACACACACACACACACACACACACACACACTTAAAGTTTAAGTATTGAAATAAACCTGGTGACGACCGTTTTGTTATTATAGGCATAGATACAAAAAATGTAAATCCGTAATTGGCTTTAAGATTTTCTTCATATGATCTGTAATTTATGAAATTAAGAGCTGTGGATTTTGTTAATAAATAAATAAATAAATAAACGCTTCACACTCATAGCCCCACACTAGGATTCCCTGTGTCGTGGGTGCCATGGACATTGGACAGCACACAGAGACAAGAACACTCACAGCCATACCGAGAACATAAATTCAAACTCATCATTCAAATTTACGCCTCGTGGGGAATCGAACCCAGGACTCTTGGCGCGCCGATCCGGCATGGTAACCATTGCGCCACACAGGTCGTCAAAATGTTATGTTAGATAATCTGGACCCGCCCTTAAGAAGGAATAGTTTAATCGGAGAAAAATCAAAATGTCAGTCAACACTTTATACTGGCGAGTCAACAGTAAATCAACGCAGAAGATGGTACAGAAGGGAACGTCTTAATAACTCGATATTGTAAAGGCAGTAAAAGTAGGTTCATGTGTTCCATTTAATCGTCTTGGTCGGGCTCTGCTGCCGATCAACCAACAAAGTAAGGATTTCAAGTCCAAGATTTATGAATGCTGCTGGCCGCTGGGCTCTATACCACACAGGCCACACAGCACACAGCCCATAGTTCGATACATCCACGAAAACAAAATAGATTACCTACCTTTATCTACTAATATCGAATAAACGTTTTACTATGACTGCAACAAATTTCAACTCACATAAACATTAGGGCTGTCCATATCAGGATCCTTGGGAATGGGATCGTTCTCAGCGACCGACGTGTCTGGGATAGGCCTCGCTCTAGTGGTCCCCGGTCGAGAGCCCACGTTAGGGCTCTCTGCCTGTTTCTTCAGCACAGTGTCTCCACTCTGCGACCTGGTTCTACCCGTGGTAGGCGGTGAGGCGGTCTGCGGTCCCGTAGGCGAACCGTTGCGGGAATACTCGTCGTCTGACTCCTTGTCGAGGTCAGACCGAGAAACGGTGTGCTCTAGAGATGTTGCGGATAGAGTTGTCGTTGTTTCTGGTCTTGGTCTGATGTTCTGAAATAAATAAAAGACTCGTGATATTTGGACTTCTCAAAGAAACCATGAGTGACATCTAATGATCTAAAGATATCTAATGATGATAAAATGTCTAGGATTAATCTCTACTGGCATCTAAACTTAGATTCCACGCTCCTTATGATATCCATATGATATGACATCGCATACCTACAATAATTTGGAGTATAAATCATAATAAATTACGTGATCTTTATTTTTCTTCTTTAACAAAGCATGTCGCTCCCGTGCCAGCCGGTTCGCTTCAGCCACCGCCCGCGTCACCTGCGCCTGATTCTCAGCCTCAAGCGCCGAGTGAGTTTCGTACAGGATCAGTTGGATCTGAAATCATCAATATAACAGCATGTTCCGAATCGTACGAATTTTAATATAATTTATATATTATCTCATCAGTAGGTACCTGAGGCTTGGACATAAGAGTTTTTAAAGTTTTCTTCTGCTCTTCCAGAATGGACTGCACACGAGCTTTACCTTTGACATCTATTTCAGATTCTGTTAAGATCTGTAATTAAGAAGAGTAACAACATTACCATTTTATTATATGAATACGCCAGTATGACAATCAGACAAAACTGATAAAGAGAAGAAGAACATGATACGTCCTGTCAAAGTAGATACTCGATAGATAGGTTTAGTATACCTCCACTGTATTAATAACTCTGGATGTGCACCTACGTAACTTACCTCAAGCATGGCAAGATCTCCCCCACGGCCGCAAACCAAGTCAATAGGATCTGTGACCGCGGAGTAAGAGTTGGGCGGTGTCGCCAGCGCGGCCACCACTCCGTCCAGAGCGTTGATCACTGACGGCGTCTCGCCGTATACCGGATCGCTGATCACACACACCGGAGCGCCGGACTGGAGGAGTTCGGATGCTTCTATGCCAAGTTCTCGGAGCGCGCCTACGTAGCTTCCCACTCTGGAATGAGAGCGGGACGTTAAATTTCTAGAAGTTTGTAAGCTTACACACCTCACAAGTTGGGAATTATTGGCGACTTCTCTAATGCCAACTTAAAACAGACGAAATCATTATACCTAATCATCATAGCGTTTATCTCATTTCAAGTAATAAAGAGTCTGGTAACTGGTATTTTTGACTCCTCTTGTGTTATTCGGAAATCCCATTTATTCTATAGCAATTTAAAGAGAATTTCGAATAAGCTTTTATTCCCTCCACCAATTCACACTGGAGCAGCGTGATGGAGTAGGTACCTATACTCTAAGCCTACTCATTCATGAAGAGACACCACATCATTGTGGGTCATTAATATGTTGAAGCCATACTTATCCCCAGCCCCGAACACGACGAGTTTCCCCAGCTGTGGCGTGGCTGGTGCGGCCGGGGCGCTGGCCTTCAACACGGCAGCCAGCTCCCGTAGTTGCGCGGCGAGGTACGCCGAGCACCGTGGCGACGACGCATGCGTCTGCGCAACCACGCCGCGCAGAGAGTTAGCGCGCAACGCACGGCATAGTGTTGATGCACCCTCGCAAAACTCCCTTTCCTGCAGGGACCGTAAGAACCACCTTTACAACTGTAGCAAATAGAAAACAATTTTTAGGGTGCTTTTCCACCAGAGATGTCTATGCAGCTGTCCTGTGAAGATGTGAAATCCAATAAATATGATTGGTTCAAGAAATTGATTGATTTTCACCATTGAATATGGTTGGTGGATGTCAAACGCATCCATATCAACGTAACATAGCACATCTCTGGTGGAAAAGTAGTGTGTTAGCTTAGAATACTAACCCCAACCGCAAGCCAAATGGGTGTCGTAAGAGGCGACTAAATCCGGCTGCTGGTGGTAGGGCACCTCGGAGGGATTATATTGGTAATATTGATTTTAATTGTTTATTAATACCATTATTACTATTATTATTTCTCCATGGGTTCGCCTGGATAGCTAACACCCTTGAGCTTGAGTCAGCTGCCAAATGTCTTAAATTGTCGTGTTCCGGCTGGGGGCTTGAGAGCCAGTTCTTTCTTTCTTTTTCTTCTTTCTTTCTTGGCTGGCAACGCATCTCTGCATGGTCTATTTTACTTATAAATTAATATAGACTACAATACCTACAGGGTGAATTTTCCAAATGTGCTTGGATGACTAAATCCGAAATTATAAGGAAAAGCGAAAAATGCTCAAAGGAGTCTCGGGGGCGATTTTGATGAAAACTAAAACTGCATCATTACATTTTTGAAAAATCAATATTTCTAGCCAGGAATCGAACCCGTTGATTTTCGCTATTCCTCATAGTTTACAATTTGGCCATTCACGCACACTTGAAAAAGACACCCTGTATATTAAGCTAATCTTAGTTCGGTAAAACCTTACCTGGAGCACTATGATTCCTTCTTTCACTAGATCCAATTGTCCCACGGTTACGTTGTCGGGTGGTCGTAGGGTAATAAATCTACAATAATAGTATAATTTAATGCCGATTGCCCTAAATGCGTACAAAAACAATTTATGTTTCAAACGAGACATTACCTCGGGCACACTCGATCAAAGCGGTATTCGCCAGCACAAAGCTGTCTAGAATTGCTATAAGAATATCCAAGCTTATGTAACCTTTCCACCAGGAGTGCGACTTTCCTATAACAAATAGATAATTGGATGCAATTGATTTACAAACATTTTTAAAGGCATTACTGTAAGTGCAGTTTTTTCAGTACCTAAAATATTATAATACATTGATATACTGAAGCAGATTCTTACTTGGCTTTAAACGTGTTAACCCATCCAGTGACGGTGTCTTTGTTCACGCACGCCGATATTCGTTCCTCGCGCAGATGGTGTGGTAGAAGTTCAGACAATCTGGCGTAAAGTTAAATCATGTTCAGTGGGCTTAGTGCGAGTTTTACGTGACTTATCGGGCTCGCTACGTGAATGCGAGTCAGCTATGCTATTGGCTACCGATTTGGCGGCAGTGAAAAGAATTTAAAAGAAATGCATCGGTAGCCAATAGCATAGCTGACTCGCATTTACGTTAGCGAGCCCGTTATGTCTTGTAAAACTCGCACGAAGCCCACTGAAACAGAACCGTAACAACAAAAAAAATCAAACACATTTCGCACAAAAACCCTATGTATGGAGCGAACTGTAGTAGAACTGTGTGTACTTAAATTGTGTAATGTGAAAATTACGTACGAAAAAGCTCGATTTTTTATTCGTATCCTAGCAATGGCGGCCGCGAAGTGTACTCTCTGATCCCAGATAGCCTTTTCAATTTCTTGGAAGGGTTGACCCGCCTCCGTTAGGAGTTGCGTAGCTCTCTCCAACTCGCCCCTGGCCCGAGCGCCCCAACCGCGCCTTGCCAGCTCCATCAGGAATAACCATGTTTTGTGACGGTGATCAGCCATCTTCACGCAGAAGGACAGAATCGTTAGATTATTCGAAAATTGGTGGCTTTGAATGTAGAAAAAAGACAAGATTTAATTATAATAGACCTTTAACAGAATGTCTGCATATTTTTATCTATGAATAGATTCGCATAATGACAGAATAGCAATTAAATATAAACGGCAAACAAATAGGAAAGGGTGGGTGCTTTATCAGTTTCATCAGGTTTAAAGTTTGACGCATTTTCCCCACTTCCTCGGCGTTACATTTCGTGTCTCTATTAATCGAATTCACTTTATCTGATCACAGAGCGACCAGAGACGATTATTTTCGTTCACGAAAGCGATACTCATAAATACAAAGCTCATTTTCATGATCGTCCTTAGATTTGGAAAAAGAAATGGATTCGGTCACGAAAATGCCATAACATGAGTTTGATGGGCCCTCCTTTTTATTGTTGCATCTTGTCGAACCTACCTTAACCATAACTTATTACCATTCGGTAATGACATCAGAACGAAAAACCTTGATACATAATGGTACGATAATGGTAACCTTCGAAAATGATCGATCAAGTTCAAGACCGATATCAGAAATGGCAAGCACTTCCACATAAAATGCATTAATTTTTTGTTAAGAGTGGTGATAGCATCAATCTCTATAAAAGCTCGTTTTAGGATATTAAAATACTTATTGATTGATTGTTTAATTACCTAATATACCAGAGCAGTCTTCTGAAAATTCAATTGCATTGTCTCAGAATAAAGCTTCACAGTTTCAGTCTTCACACTTGTTTAAGAATATCACACTAATAGTACCTAATTACACAATATTTTCATTACAACATTTTTCTTTTTCATTGAAGCAAATGATAATTGATGTACCTAATTCGAGTTCACTCGACGGGCGAACTTGTTGTGCAATACTCGCACACTTAGTGGAAAAAAGCATAAGTCGACTTACTTTGAATTTTAGTTATTAATATGATTGGAAAGAGGGACAAAATCTGCATATGCTCAATTTTTTTCAAATTTTTATCATGAATCTTGACGGTTTTGTGCAAGAAATCTTAATGTTTCCTTTGACTACTTACTATTATTTTAACATTTTTTGCTCTCCTGTAAAATTCCAATTTTCATCTTATGCCTTTTTTCCACTGAAGGTGCGTACTTACCTGGGGATAATCACCGAAGAAGTCGATATCTTCGATTGCTTGGTCGAGGACAGATTTATCTACAACAAACAGTTAAACACATTTTATTTAATACTTTAATAGTTTTATGGTTGCCGAATATTGCTTGGCTTCAACCCAATTAATGGTCCACATTGCACGGGTCTTTGAATGGTTGTGTGCACAGTGCACAAGTTTCTCATTATTGTAGTGGTCTCTCTTTTGCGTAATATTAGGCTATATGCTTAGTGCTATTACAATTTTGGTTAGAACCATTCGAAAACTACCATAGTTAGATAAGTTTGACTCTTAGTTAATGAGTAATAATCGATTAATTTTCAATTACAGAGTTGCGCGTGGTATTACACGCACTTGGCCGATTTTTTTACCTTACAGACGTCTGGTGGTGATTTACAGTTTTTTTTTCGGAAATCGCCACTGGTCTTTGTTGGCTGGTGCGGACTTTAGGGAAAAATATGTAAATCCCCACTAGTGGGGACATCTTAGTAGGATGTTTTCATGGAATTTTCTCATATTTAATGAGTAGGTACTTACATCTTATGATAAATCTTTTGTATAACGTGATATATAATACATTATGAGAATATTTTATAGACGCAAAAAAGGTCGCGTGACAAAAACCCAATACAATGTAAAAGTGCTGAATAATAAAAAGGCATAAAAAGTATTGAATGACGTTTATTCGCCGGCGGTTTGCGACCGTCTGCAGCGGCACCAGACACCATCACCAGACACGACACACAATGAGTCCGCCGCTGACTTATGTTCACATGTGGACTATCAGATTCAATCGTAAGCACCGTGTAGTAGGGTTTCCAGATGGCAAGACTGAAATATCTGGGCAAAACTTCAAAGCGTCTAGATTTGTCAGGACAAAAATTTTTTTTTGGAATTAGCAGGCAAACGAGCTGACGACGAAAAAACGGCTAGAGCGCGTGCGGCAAACGCGTTCTGTTGAATCGAGTGAACTGTCGGGCGGGACATTTTGTGTTTTATCGGGACTCTGGACATCATGTGAAATGTCGGGACAATCCAGACGAATCCCGACCATTTGGGAACTCTACCGTACAGTGCGGAATAGGTACTACTACTCGTAGTAGGACGGCATTAAAAAATAATAATCATTTTAATAATCTACAGACGAACAGATTGATGAGCCTGGTGGTAAGTGGACATCAGGAACACCATGCATGACCGGCTAATGGTCGTAGCACACATATCAACTCGTAAACGGAACGTAAACGTATCAACTCTTGCATGTCAGTATTCTTTGTATGAAACTCCCTACTGTAAAGCACACTTATCGGATTCGTAACGTAATCGCCTCGCCTCGAGACAAGCTCACGAACCGCGGTACGGTGCGTGGACGACTTGCCGTACCCGCGCTTACGTCTCACCGTACGCTATCCTTCGCCTTTCCGTTTCCTCGTGCACGCCCCGCGCCGCGACGCCGCGGCTACCGCTGCGTCGGCGAACTGCTGTCATTCATTCCGTCAACCAGCGGCCGGCGAGCCGTAAGCGCGGCGTCGCCTAGCCGTAGCCGAGTCGATTTGGAGCTGTTGGTCGGTTATAACGCGCTTACGTTAGGTTGACGGCGAGGCGATCCGGTGCCGATCCCTTTCCGAGTTGATATGTGTGCTACGACCATAAGAAGGAAGAGGAGGATCCGCTTATTACACGGTTTTATTTAGCTTAGAAAGCTGTAATTTGGCAAGAATATACATATTCATGATAACTCCAGAATTGTTGTATAAAATATTGATTTTTTTTTCCGGGAGCTCCCCTCCAGGCCAGGTGACGTGAGGATGAATTTTTTATTCGTCGCGTACCCTATAGTAGTGGGAAAGGGAAAAGGTCTTCCAAAAATATTATGGGTCTTCTAAGACCATTTTTGGAATTAGGGGTCCGTTTGCGAAATATTCGGCTTTAAAGTGCTAATTTTGGTAAGTATAAAGTGTTCCCTCCCCCCCTGCTGGCTAAACGGTTGGAGTTGGACAAGTCAAAAAACTCTCAAAAATAGGTTATTTGATGTATTTACAAGGAAAACTATCACGGCTATGCTAGCATAAGTAGTTAATGAGTAATAGTCGATAAACTTACTATGTACTTCGGAACCCTACATTGCGCGTGGCCTGACACGCACTTACCCGGCTTTTGATAATACACTTTGCTTTAGCATTCTTTAAAAGTAATTTTGTTATGGTTTACAAAGCGTAAATACTTAGATTGAGTAAATATTTACGAACATTGTAGTGTTGGTAAATATTTACTCAAACTAAGTTTAGAACATTCTCATTTAGTGAGCTCATTCAAACGCACGCGAGTGTTTATCGTGGGTCTATCGTGTCAGTACTCGGGTGATAAAAGTTAAATAACGCTATACAACGCCAGTAAACTAGTTTCGAGCGTAGCGTGACGTAATTTACAGTTCCAATAAACGCCAAGTTTGCCACCTAAGCTATTTTCGTGACAGTCACTTCATGTGAGCTTCAACTTTAAGGACCCTATTGACTTGTTTTAGTAGGTACATTAAGCAATGATTTTTTTAAGGGAAAGCCACTATTTTATGATTCACCATTGTGTTCAGTGATTTACGACAGAACGGAACGAAAGAAGAATCACGAATAATAATGTTTTCACGAACGATACTTTTTTTAAGCTTTTATTGAGTTGGAGCTAGTTCGAGTTTAAAATTTATGAACGACGGGAGTGCCATTAATGACCAAAAACTTTTATTTATAACTTATCTTTTTTAACACACGCAAGCTTTTGTGCGTGTCTAGGAAAAAGTAGCTACTTACAAATTCTGAAATACATATATTAAGTATATAACTGACGGTCGCCGGTATATAAGTACTAGAAAATAAGAATTAAGAGGTATACTCACATCGGAACACATCGTAAATGAGTGAATATACGCATCGCATCTCTTGTTCATCCTCGAAGTCAACTTTCATCGGAGGTTTGCAGAGCAGGCGCGCAGCTTTCAGCACCTACGAGTATAATCAGAGTAACTGTTTATAATTTGAAACGTACAATACAATATTTCATAGCTTGACTGCGTGTATGACGTTTATTTGTTCATGAAAGTCAAAATTAGATACCTACCTACAATAATATGACAAGGAAGTCCGATGCAAAAAGAAGGCACTAATTCTTTCGCTATTTTTTCTCCGACATGAAAAAGCACCTTTCCATTAGGTTGGTAGATTAAAAAATTTGTAAGTTATGATTGATTGATCTTTTTCGGATATCTCAATCTCATCTCACAGAGCCATTCAAACTATAGGACCATAGTTCGTTAAAAAGTTATTATAGATATCCGATGAGCTTTTCTATACTTGGCCTTGTACAATCTTAAACAATTTCATCAAAGGAGAGATGCATGGGAGAAACTGAGTAATGGTTATGAATAAAATGGAGATGTCTGAATGACTTTCAAGGTTTTTTTTCTTTCTCTTTCTTACAGCAGGCAGATATCGAAGAAATCTTATTAATGCTGAACGCACATATTATATCCACACCACACCACATTATGACATCCGCATTGCGCTCTCTCATCATAATAATTATGATTTCATACAAATGCGGCGCGTTCGGCGCGTACGGTTTGCGGATTTATGTGCGTTCACCATAAGAAGCTGCCGAATTTTATTATTTTAATAAAAATAATTTAAACCTGTCCTATGTCCCAAGCTGGCCCAGGAGTAGTCTTGATGGCAACAGGCGGAGGTGCATGTGGGTTCTTAATGGAGATCACCAGGTTCCATGGCGCCCACTCCTCTGGCGTTTCTTCCATTGTCTTGGTAACATTTTCGACATTTTCTTCACTGACATGTCTACAAATAAAAGTTGATCTTAAAGTAACATTTGGTGAACAATTGTATTCTGAATAATTTTAAAAATAAAGTTTGGACTTTAAGGTTTTTCGGAATAACTTTTTTGCAAAATGTAATACAATACTGGCGACCAATCCTTTGTACCTACACTGCCCATACCTATATCTATAATTTAGGTATATTCTTAAAAGAGTTTATGGGGTGTAAATCTCTTCCCTCAGACTTGGCTACATCCATCTTTGAATTCAAGCCAACCGTGCCTGCTTTTGCCGCACACTGCTCAACAACAGGCGAGGTGGTATCATAGATAACAGTTCCCCTTATTGTAGCTGTACGACCCAGTTTAATCCTGATGGACCATGCGTGATAATCGCGTGATGATGTGTAATGATGATAATGTGTTGGAGAGAGATAATGTGGGTACCTATACCTACCTATATTTTGTTGCTGATTTCCCCTTACCATCTGGCGGCTATTAGCCATTAACATAAAAATGATTGCAGCAGTGACTGTTTGTTCCCTTTGATTTTGTACTTTACAAAAGGGTGCACAAAGTGAAGATACCCGGAACCCAGTGTCTTCAAAAGTTACAGTAGTAAAAAGTAGGTAAGTAGTTGCATGATTAGACTTTTCATTGGTAGGGTTTTATTGTTGGCGAACTGAGTTACAAGTACTACAATGTACATTAGTGGAGATCATCTTCTTGTAGAAACCTCAGATTAAAGAATTGTTCTATAATCTGAGGTAGAAACCAACTTACTTTGTTTTCCGTCTTCGTTCATCTACTCTCATAGCGTGTCACTTTTTAAATAACTGGAGTTCGTTAAGTTAGGAGATACCAGCAATATTCAGCTTCAGAATTTAACTCCATTTTTATTTTTCTCTATAGTTATTTGATGTTTTTAGTTTTAAATTAAATTAAAATAAAGGTAGAAAATTATAAAACGATATACCAGGTTATTAAATTATTATTTTAGCGAACTATTTACTATTTCTGATTTTTATGTTTTTCACAATTTTTGACAAATTAAATGTCTATATTTTTGTATGGTTTTTGTTTTTTTAAATCAAAGGGCCAGCAACTTCTGCGAAATAATGATGGATATTATGGCTGTGCCGAACGGTTTCTTCCATTGGAGGTCGGTGGGCTCTGTACAGTACTAGGGTTGCCAGATGGTCGGGATTCGTCTGGATTGTCCCGACATTTCACGATGTTCAGAGTCCCGACAAAATACAAGACAATTCACTCCATTCAACAAAACGCGTTTGCCGCCGCGGCGCTCGTGTCCCGCCGCCACAAGCTCTAGCCGTCTATTTTGTCGTCAGCTCGTTTGCCGCCCCGGCTACTTTTTTGAAGTTTTGTCCAAATATTTCAGGGTTGCCTTGCGGCAACCTTAACTGTAACTATATAATTTCATCAATAATGTGCATGGTATGTAGGATTTATACTGTTTTCACCTAATTTAGCTAGGCTGTTAGGCTGCTACCTACCCTCCTTTTGTTGCAGTGTCAGAGAATCGCAAATAATGATAACGCGCATTGACGAAGCATTCTGATCACTTACGAGGTACGTACCTACATATATTCGTTTACTCGTATACGGTTATTTTAAGAGACAAAAGGAGTCCTTCAATTAAAATTTAAGAAACATCATGGAAAGTAAGATAAAGGAATTTAAAAGACTACAATTTACTATTTAAGATACAAATAACGGCACAGAATTACATTATCTTCAGAACACATGACAGAATGTGTTTACGTTGATGCAACTATCGCCTCGTGGTAATAGCATTGTGATGTTGCATGCGAGGCAGGCGTTCCCTATTACCTAGTGCTCCAAACTTGAGTAAAACGAGGGCAAACTTAATTTAGATTAACGACTACCGATTAATCTTCATCGGCCCTGATGGTAAAAGCAAGGACAAATGTAGACAGGTTCTCGAAGCGATCTTTATAAAAGACGAAGAGCTAAACGCATATTTGTGGTCACTACACTCACTGCCCAAGTGCCCATGCCTATCTATGCTAAGAGCCTATCAGTAAAGTACAGTACAACACACCTATTGAAAAGAATAAAATCTTTCCCATATTATGTACCGTTGAGAAAATGTTGTTGCAGAAGAGAAATCTTTTCCAGAATATGAAAAATCTAGCTGTTCCCCGCAGATTCGCCTGCGGAAATTATACTTATCATATTTATCCCCTACTACTTCACTCCCTTGGGAATTGAATTTTGAAAAATCCTTCCTGAGTGGATGCCTACGCCATATGAGGAAAACGTGGGCAAAATTTTAAGTTTCTAGCCCTAAGGGTTTGGCTTGTGCGTTGATACATCAGTCAATTACTCTTGCCTTTATATTATAGAGAAGATATTATGCTACTTTTCCAAGTCCAAATGTATATTGTATACAAAATGTGGGTAGGTAGATACTCTATGAACTAAGTCATGTTTTCCGTGACTCAAATCACATGTGAAGTCTACGCGGGTCAAGGTCTTTTCATCCAATAAGCACATGGCATTGTGTGTAGTCAGTGGGCAATTAACATCCAATAGCTCCATACACGAAAAGCTCTAAGTCAAGCTCAAAATTTTCGGACACTAAAAATGCTATTTTGTGATATAAAACAGACACTATTCTTCTTTCATGAATAGCAGTTGACTGCGTTGAGATTATTGCACCGAGCCAATTTGGGATACCCACTACATATTAGTTCAGCATTGAGCAGCATTTTATAATATGAGATAATGGCATCGTGCCATTTACCTATCTTAGGTAAGCATCCACAGATGTTAACTTCCTGTTGTAATTTTAATGATTTGAGACGTTACCTACCAGTATTTTGAAAATATTTACAAGACCACAGTTCAAATTTTCATACCTTTATGAATACCAAAAAATTAAATGTCAGATATAACAGCAAACTGGAGAGGTTTGTAAATACTTGCACATCAGTTTCCAAGGTTTTCTGGAGAGCCACGAGATTGAAATACTGCTGCAGTCTCCATTCTTTATCGCTAGGAAGCACGAGCTTATCCGCTTCGCTCGTGTCACCTTCCTGCCGAGCCGCCTCCTCCTGCAGCAACAGCTCAGCGAAGAGCTTCGGGTATACATTGAAGAGATTCCCATCATACTCCGTGAGCGCGACCCATAGGGTGTTCGGGTCATAGCTCTTTGCCATTTTTCAACCATTTCAATACCTAACAATTGCTACGACTATTTATTCGCGAGCACCATTTGCAGAGTATTAAATTAGCTGGTAATAAACTTTACTAACAATATTCGCAAGGTTGCACGAAAAATGCGTGTTCTATCGTATATGGGGGGTGGTTACAGCTCTGAGAGTCACCCGCTTACTGAGCGATTTCGGGTAGAACCGAAGTCAAAGTCGTTACCGACCTGTTGATTTGACCTATGTGTGAGATATCACCGATTTGTGTATACGACTTTACAATTATTTGGTTGCAAATGTTGCAATGAAACTGTTATGTCTGTTAGTTGTACTAAATTCATAATAGAAAATGCCACAAGTCATTAAGTCCACTGATAGAAAATGCTACTAGGCATTAAGTCCGCCCATTGTAATTCAGTGTGTGAATGCAATAAAGTTTAAATAAATAAATAACTTTAATGCTAGTTGAGTACTCTGTGTCTGTCACTGTCTAATAAAAGTGAAACGTCAAAATGTTAACAGGAAATGGCGGGACGATGTAAAAAATAATAAAAGCAAAAATATGTCTTCACTATGACTGTACGGAACAGTTAACCAACATCATATCTAAGATGGAAATTTAGCATAATAATAATTATTATTATACCCAAACCACAAACCAACGATGGATCACCCGATCGCGGAGGAGGAGAGCTATGCAGACAGACGCCAGCTGTTCAAAAACATATGGGAAACAACTACAAACATTGTTAAGAAAGAACAAGAAAGGAAAAAACTAAATGTTACAACTACAGCCAAAATTATTAAGTGTGTATTCCATTCATGATTCTTCTTACTTTCTGCCTCCATTCAATTTTCTTCAATTTTGTAGTTGTTGTTTTATAGATAGAGTTTTTTTTTTGCTCCCCTTTCAATCTGTCCTCTGCTGTTGAAGGACCCAGAGATCTGTTTACTTTAATTCCAACAGTTACCTACCTACTCGTATGGTCCGTACGGTTTTTCTAACCCGCCAGGCTAGCTACTACCATTCCAAAATTAACCATCAAAATGTTTTTACGTATTTCCATCGCAGTGTCGGAAATAATGCCGATCTTTTTGGACGGCAATATTATCGGTGATGATGAATGCGTCGTTAAAGGGTGACTACGTACAATGTAGCTACATCTAATCTAACCCAACGTTGACTCTGCAACCTGCTGGCGACCTTGCCTGCGAAGCGAGGGGTTCCGGGTTCGATTCCCGGCCGGGGTAGATATTTATATAACAGATAAATATTTGTACCTACTCAGGTTATGGGTGTTATTATGATGTGTTATACGTATATGTGTCGACCATGCCACCCCCGACACAGGTAAAAACCTACTGCGGGAGTAAGAGTGTGTAAGCGTTTATTTTTTTATTTACCATACTTAGGTTTGTTTCTGCCGAATTTAGTTAACAATATTAGTAACACCGCCCCAAATTACATACGAAAAACAAAAAAAAATTAAAAGGGGTCAAGGGACACCCGGATGGAACGAAGTTCCTTTCAATTTAAGTATTGTTTTACGCGCTCAGCAGTGTGATTCAGCAATATGAAACTAGATGGTCATCTAGTTTCATATTACTGAATCACTTCAAAAAGTGTTAGCGTGATTCAGAAAGTTGTACAGCGCCATCTAACTTCATATTACTGAATCACTTCAAAAAGTGTCGTGACAACTTTTCGTAAGAATTTTTTCCGTCTAGCCCCCTTTCACAACGCGCGATAAGGAACTTCGTTCCAAAAACCGTATACTTACGTCGTATGTCGGTCACTATATTTTTCTTTGTCTATACCTGTCTCAAAATTTCAAATTTCACATTCTCAGAATAGCGTTTTTATGTAATATGCAAGCAGACGAGCAGACGGGCCACCTGATGGTAAGCAGTCACCGTCGTCCATGGTCACTCGCAACACTAGAGGCGCCACCAGTGCGCTGCCGGCTAAGAAGGAAAGATAGCTGTTTAATTTACTAAACACATTTGCAGGACCGCTAGGATAGATGATGTAAATCGGTGCAGAGCCGAAAAGAAAAAAAAGCAACGGTTAAGAAATTTAAGAATCGTCTGTAACAAATTACTTCACTTTTGCGAGCGGCAAGAGGCTGATAACATCTTCTATGACCAGGTTGACTAACTTGTATAGCCATGAAATGGGAAGGAAAAATTTATTGGATAACTGACCAGATGTGTAATTTTTAGATGGCGTCGAAGGAATGGGAGACTTCAGTGCGTAATAAAGGCCGTATGCCAAGGAAATCAAAAATTAAAAGAACTAATAACTATGATAGCGCTAGATGGCATAGCATGTTTACTACGCAAGATGCTTCACAAACGGGAATAATATCACCAGATAATCAACCCAAGTCTTCTAAAAATTCTTCAGTGACTGAAGTGAAAGAAACATCGTTAAGCTCTCCAGAACATTATCGTAGGAGAGAAAAACGCAAGAGGGTATCCAAATTTCCCGGTAAACATATTTTGCGGGTATTATTAGCTACATTAGGTACATCATACTATTATTAGGTGCATTAACCATAATAGATTTATTGCTATTTGACATTTCTGATAGTACTAAAATTTTTGTGATGCTTACCTAATAGATAAAAGTCATCTGACCCTAATTATCAAGTAGTTACTAGTTATTAGTTATCGACAACGATGTCGAAACGTTGTCCTTTCAGCACGATTTCAGTTTGTGAGAACAGTCGGAAATCGCATTTCAAATCCCACTATGTAAGTAAATCTTTTTCGAACACATCACAACGTACCTACTTCCCAGGTGGTGCCACTTGAAAACCTTGGAACGGATTAGACTACCGCCATTCCACCTCTTGATGTAGTGATAGATAAATGTAATGAATAGTCATCATTAAAATGTCAGCAGTTGTGGCAAAAATCATTCACTGTATTTTTCATTACACTATTAATAATATTATTATTACATAATTACATAATAATATTATTAGGTATTACATTATTAATAATAATTTTATTAACCTTGCTCATATTTTTTTTATTGTAATTTCCAGATCCCAAAGTCTTCATACGAGCATGTGACAAATACCCAAATAAACGCCTTTTCCCTATCAATAAAATACTTATACATTAAATAACCAATTTGTTTAAATTTTCTTATTAAGTGGGTACTTAGAATACGTAAATATTTTCATTTAAAGCAAATGAATTTTAAGCCATGTCATGTTAAATGTTATTGGGTGAGCGGAGCGAGCCCTATACTACTAGTTCACGACTGATATACCTAATTTTATGGTAATTATGTTTAGTTATGCTATGTATCATATATTTTTAAATATATAAAAGTTACTACTACTAACGCCATCTTTTTAAAAACTATTATGTACATACATAGATTTAGAACCAGTAGATTCTCGCATTCTTTTGAAAGAGTGAGATCGCCAACTATGAAATCTACCTGAAAGACAGAGAAACAATAAAGAGTGAGTTGGCTATTTAGAGATTTAAAAGTTTCAATTTGTTTTTTAAGCAGAAAATCGTAGAAGTAAGATGGTGGGTAGCAGTATTCTGGGCTGCTTGTTAATATATTTTGTAGCACACTGCTAAACTGTCAGGGCGTAACCGCGAACACACAGTACTTAATCACTACGTCCGCGAACGGTTATCTTTGCAATACCGTATTCCGAATTCCGATTACCTATAGTAACTGTCATAAAGACAAAATTTAGGGATCCTGATTCAGTGATTTCCTATAGTTACATATATTATGTAATAATTACAAATTACATCCGATTTTACAACAAAACATATTACCTATTTGCGACTTTTGCGATTGAAAAATTTCAATGTTGAGTTTATTTTTTATATATACTCTGTGGTAAAGATCAAAATCGGAATGAAGTTTTAGCAAGTCTGTGGCACAGAGTACATAAAACACTATGGTCTGTGGAAGTTTGACTTTGATTGATTAACTTCATTGACTTGTCACTTGACACTTGACACAGCTGAACAAAATTTTGTGTAAAATAATGTCTTGAAATTAAAATAAATAAAGCGTTATCGGGAATTTTCCTTGTGTAAGCCATTATTATCCGATAATTTCTTTAATATTTAACATCTGTTTCAGTATTTGTGCATAATTTGGATTGTACAAAGAATGAATATCAAAACAGTGTAATTTATTGTATTCTCACGCTTATTTCCTGCGATAATTGTTTTAGATGCTTGTTGAGGAATGACCGATAATGTCTGAGTACGATCTACAGTTTCAAGCGGATCTGGAGAAGGCTCAAGCGCTGAGTTTGGAGAGCTTGGCGTTAGAACAATTCCGTAGACAGAAACTACTGTCGAACGCAGGTAACTGACGCAATTAATGTTTACTTCACAAGATAAAGACTATCCAAGGTCTTCATAAGAAAATACACAATTTAAAACTGATGTTTTTGCATTCTTTTAGTATATTTTATGACAAAATACTTAATAACAAAAACAAACAAACTTATATGTCTGATATAAAAAATGACTGATTATGATGATAGGAAAAGATAACATCGGGACTTGCTTGATTTCTTCACTGTTTGTGCTTAAAGTACCATGTATAACCATATTTGTATATTCTTGGCTTTTACTATACTCAAAATTATCTAAGAACGCATTAATGACAGCTGCCATTTATTAATATGAACCAACCTTGTACGTACGTCTTTGAGCAAAATGGAATAATTATTTAATTGACATGAATAGTTGGATACTTACGAACAAAGGATTTTGGCAAAATTTGTTAAAAATCCCTATTCGTATTGTATCGTATTCGTATTGACGTTATTTATAAATCATATTAAACGTTATAATCTAGTAAAAATCCCATCACCTCATAATTTATGCAAAATTGAATAAAAAAATAAGGCGTCGAATCAATGTTATATGAAGATGACAAAATCTACACTGACGTTAAGTGATGTGACGGCATGAAACTACTTATAAAACCATAATAATCGATACATTACTATAATCGAAACTTAAAATAAAAATGAATTTATTTTATTTCTTTCTTTGTGCTTAACAATTTAACAATTTAATTTCTTCTCTTCTATAAGAACATGACCAAAAGTGTTTATTACGATAATCTCTAACCGCAGCCATTTGAACTGATTAAAATACGGTTAGAATATTCATTATTCAACCGAAACCCAAATTTCATACGCTGGATGCGGCGCGGATGAATTAACAGTGAGTTTTTTAGGAAAAAAATATTTTATTATAGTCGTAAATACATAATTATTGAGCGTATAGGTATGGTAAAGTAACTTAAGTAGCTCAATGGAGGCAGTATCATTCCAGTTACTTGTGGATATCTAAATGTTTCGGTTTTTAGAATTTACAATTTAATTATTGAATCGATTAGAAAGTCTTACAATTTTGAATCGATTTGTTGCAAAAATTGGTTCTTTCGTGAATCGTTTTTTTTTGTACATCTCTAGTGTCACTGCGATGACAAACGACAAATATGCATTCTTAGTTCGTGGGGACTATAGTAACATCTGAATGTGAATGTGTGTTTTATATTCAAAGTATAAATTTTCTTATTTTGTATAAACACA
>CAWVQL010000237.1:0-46377 GCA_963932265.1 Thymelicus lineola | reverse complement strand
AAACAGTAAATCTTGTTTCGACGTAAAATTGTTATCCGAATGTTTGCAGACCGCGAACAAATTATAATCAACTTTTTGTAGCGAAACGAGTATTCGATAACAATATTTGGGAAATACACAAACAATAAAAGCATAATAATATTACAAATGTTTACAATGACTATGTATAATAAACTTATAACAGAACTATACTTTAAAACGACTCGTTGTGTTTCGGCTTTTTAGCCGGCTCCAACTGGCTTTCAAGCGGAGTTGGCCGGTAACGCATTGGTGACGTTTTTGGTGCTGCTGATGTCCTTGGGTAACGATAGCCACTTACTATCGTGGATCATCAGCTCGTGGACCTAATTTAAAATAAACCGTCTATTTTGTATGTGAATACAAATACGATTTTATTCAGAATGTTGAAGTAAACTTTAAACAGCCTTCCTGTAAAGTAGCAATTTTGCACATACGACTTTGTTCTATGAGTGTGTCGAATTCGCTATTTAGCAGCAATATGAGATTGAAGATAGGAATCCTCGACGTACCTTATCATCATCTGATGATGATTCCAATCGTATATTGAAACAATTCAGCGTCCGATACTTTTGCCAGTAAACACTCGAAATACAAAGGCAAGTGGCACCCAAACAATACCGATTCGCCATTGTTTCGGCTATTCAATTACTGTAGATTTCGATAGTTCGGCCAGACAGATTTCATTATTGAAAACGAATAAAGATGGCGACGAACATAAAAGCAGATTTCATTGTAGATTACGCTTATCACGGTGCGATCAGTTTTTATTATATTACTTAACCGGTTTAATCTGTTTTTACAATACTACATCGGATGTTATCAGTTTATGGACTTTAAGCTGTATTTGAGATAAGACTATTTTACTGAAATTGAAAATTTAATTGGAAGTATTTACTAAATTAGGGCAATTTGGGCGTGTGGAAGATCTAAGTAAAAAGCGATTATTTTTGAAGTGAAACTTCTTTAGAATCGTTAGTGATTTCAAACCGGATGCAACGACAGGTAAAATAATATAACCGCTAATTTCGTCTTTGAATTTAACTTCTCCGTAGCTCAATGGTCAGGACGTAGATACACAATACCTGATGCGCAGGTTCGCGTCTCTCAGTATTTCTTTTTTTTTAGTTTTATTTTTTTTTAGTTTTATTTTTATACTGTTTTTAAATACTTTCAAATGCTCTTTTAAATATTTTCAAAGAATTTATCAACAAAAAATAAGAATTTCATTCTTTCATTGCATCTTTTCCATCCTCCTTCCTATAACAAAGTAAAGACATGTTGCGACCTAACTCTTCTTAAAATAAGTATGTACTTTACTTATAGCCCGACAAAAAGCCGACTTTTATTGAAGTAATATTGCCTATAATCATAAGTATGAGTATATCTTAAGCTATTTCAGCTCTACCATAAATACTTCCCCTAACCCATTCATACTTCCTTAATACCTTTGTAATAGATTTTATTATCACAAGCATAGACCTATACGAATAATATAAGTCTATGATCACAAGATTATACTTTCAAGTTGAGGGTGATATAATATGAATATCGCAAAGCAATAAATTTCCCTGTACAAGGTGGCTACTGTCCTTTTTGGCGCTTTCAACATTTTTATTGATATTACGGGTCGTTTTAAGAAGACATTACCCCAAACATTATCCGAAAAGTAACCAGAAAACTTCTAAAAGATTGGGAGATATTGGATATTTACTAAATTTGAAATTTATAAAACAGTGTTTATACTTATAACCAAACCTTATATAAAACGAAAGATATGAAAACAATATTACATTTTCAAAAGATATCGCGCGTCATAAATAAGCATCGAACTACAGAATCGACTGCGCTGTCCCTAACGGCCGATAAGGATAGAAACAGGGTCGCCATGCGATTTGTTTTGATAAAACAATCCTAGGAAAGAATTTTGCATGGTAAGCTTACAACATCGAACACATGTGCTCGATGGCTTACAATATTGTTGAGCCAAATAAAATGTGGACCTCCTCCATTGAAGTATACTAGCGTACAGAACCGACACCGCAAACACCATGTATGTCCCAATGCATTGGCGCCAGCTGGCTTCAATGTTCAATGGATTAGTTCGATTTTGAAAGGAGAGCGGGGGTTCAATTTTGAAAATCGAACCTCCCAGGCGGGACACACATTTTGTTTGAAATGTCTGTTCTATGACATTATACTTCAATTACCTCCTCTTCATTTTTCACCATCAACTTATTAATAACTTCAATGTAACGTTCAGAGTCGGAGTGAATGGTGACCTGACTGAAATCATAGTTTGATCTAAATTAAGGCATGGTAGCACTCCCAATTCAATTTTTGTTACCCCATTATGATAACGAAAGAATAATAGGTTTGTTGGGTATTCCTGCAACGACCAGAAAGTTTTACTGTTCTACATACCAACCTTATGTGCCCCAGACATTAAAAATAAATTATTGGATAGCTCTTGTAGCTTTTGTAGCTCAAGGGCGCTGTTCTTGTCTAAACTGTGAGCCTGGTCACCCTGTCCATGCCGGTGTAACAAAAGAGCTATCGACGTGAATTTCAACAATATCCTCGCGCGTAAATCATACCGCCATATTGTTTATACACAGCGAAACTGTAGATTGTTGTTCTTTTTAGCTTTATATGTATAAGCAGGTTCTGAGATTATCTAAATTGGCCCAGAAAAACTGACCTGCAAACGCCATTAGGGGGAATTTTCTGTAGAATTATGATTTTGCGTCGGGTAATGACTAATTTTTTACGATATTCTAACAGAGATAGTGGTGGCAAGCTAATAAATAAGGAAGGGTTCCATTATTATATACAGGAACTTAGGCAATTCCAGCTTTTCTTTAGAGACCAGGGACCATTGACTTTGTAACTAGAAATAAATAATGATTACAAATTAATTGAAGGCTTTATATGATCTGTAATATTTTCGTAATACATATTACGACTATAGCAGTGATAGCCTAGCGGTTGGAACGTTGGTCTCCCAAACGCGGGGGCACAAATTAAAATCCTGGCCTGGCACGCACTTATAATTTTCAAATATTATGTGCGTATTATAAGTTAATTATTACTTGCTTCGGTGAAGGAAAACATTATGAGGAAACTTGCACACCGGAGAGTTCTCCATAAAGTTCTCAAAGGTGTGTGAAATCCACCATTCCGCATTTGGCCAGCGTGGTAGACTATGGCCTGTACCCCTCACGTTGTGAGAGGAGATCTCGAGCCCGCTGGTAGACTATGGCCTGTACCCCTCACGTTGTGAGAGGAGATCTCGAGCCCAGCAGTGGGACAATTATGGGTTGTTGCTTTGCTTTGCTTTTTACGACTCAAAAAAAATGCTAGTATGTACCATCCACTCATCGGTATTGTGTTTTTGTCAGCATAACGAGCCCTTATATTAAAAACTCATTTTTGGGTGAAATCGGGCGCGACGCATTGTCCCACAACAATCACTACCTGCCCTTATTGTTAGGGTTGTCAAAACCATTGTCGGAGTACATCCTATGGAAATTTAAAGGACATTTTTACGGTCAATCACTATTGATGGGATTGCAATTTATCGCTGAAATGCTGATTGATTGGTTTCATTTGTGAAAAAGAGTCTTTGTTGACGATTCATTATGAAAATTATTTTTGATTTATTATATGCTTTTGTTTAAATTTTAAACGTAAAATTTTTTTGGTTAACATTTATAATGCTTTATCTGAAGTAGAAATTTGATTTTGTGAGGAATATCGCACAAACAATTACTTCCAATAAACAGTTCTGTCGTCAATAAAAAGGAGGTATATCGCTAAGTAGCGATCTCTTCATCAAAACTTATGGAAACGACATAAAATATGGCTGAAAACTTTGACCCACATTATATTGAAATCCAGAGCCTTCGAATGGTTCAGCTAAAAATTACATAAATTTGAAGATAAATTAACCTTTCTAATTAAATTTGCATTAAGAACCGTAAAAATTGATCTAATTTCGACCATCTTAACGCGTTTTAATCTTAACGCACGCTATAAATTACATAAATAATAACGCCATAAGACAGAATAGGCCGTAACGGTACCCTCGTAAAGTATGCAACGTTATTGAGTTCGGGATAATATTTAACGCGTATTGTTTCCTCCGTAGACGTTACGGTCAGATCATAAGGCCAGTAAATATGATTTGATATGAGAACTAGACGCAGCTGTCGAGTGTGGAAGTGGCTTTATTATTTTATATTTTTTCATAATTTCGTGTGTGTTTGTGTGTACTTAAAAATATGTTTTTAGGTGCTTGCTATTAAACATGAAATAAGAATTGAAGAAGAATATCAATTAATTATTATATATTGATCGATAGTAATAATTTTACACATTTTATGTTTCCGTGAAGCTTGTATGATTAGCTACCACCTTCGTGCTTGAATCAACGACGACAAATAACTCGTCAAGTCGTCATGTTCCGGCTGGAGGTCAGAGAGACAGTAGTTACATTATTTTTTCTTTCTTTGTTTTTCTCTCCTCTCTTTCATTGACGACGCATCGACGGTGCCTAAGGTAAAACTTATAGCTCGTCTGCTCCTCATATCATTATGAATACACAGAATTGGTTTAAATTTATTCATATAATTTATTCACGTTATAACATTAAAATATTCCACCTTATAATAATTCGAATTCCTCTCATATGTGCCTAGTCGATATATCAGTCCCCTAATATCGGGCAAGCGATACGCTGCGTAAATATCATACGGTCCTACCTCCACCCGTAAACTTTACGTAAACGTCAAGTAAACCGAAATCAAATAAGGCTTGTTCTACTTAGCTCCTGCTAAAAATAACAATTATTAATCCGGCGTCATGGGGTTGGGTCTGCGAGACCCGGCACATTTAATTATGCTTGAAATTTCTTTACAACGAGTGCGACGACACTGTTCTTTCCAGTAGCTGAAGCTGTTAAGTTGTTTCAAGCGTTGTAGGTAACAAATTAGTCGAACAGCAACCACACTGAGAGTTATTCATGTACAAAGTTGAAAAGGGTCTGTGAGACCCATCCCTACGTCCGTGTAACACTTTTGCAAACCCCCATGGCGCTGGGCTAATCTTTTAAAAGCACTTATGTAGAACCACTGGTTCGGAATTAAATCTAGATCGATTCGAAATCTAAGGCCCGCAGTCTGCGGCAATGTATGCAAGCTGCATAATGAAACATAGGCAAACAAGATGCAAGCAAGCAACAATTGACGTTAGCGAGTGACGTGCGAATACGTGGACAGAAGATCTAAACTTTGAATTGTGAGAAGTTAGGTCTATACTCTATAGTTAATAGTATCAGGCGTTTCTTTGCGGAAATCCGTTGTTATTAAGTTAGGTATATACCCAATGATGTTTAAATAAATATAGATACGTTATGCCCTTACAAATCAACCGAAAAATCTGTTCCGATGTCCGCAAGGCACGCTTTATTGCTTTATCGCACGTCTTTATCGCTCTCGCGTCAAAATTACATCACTATCTCTTCCTTCACCTGAATAAGAGTTCCCAATTGGGAACTTTTTGAGTCACACAACGCGCGCGCTTATGACATATCTGCCTTTTTTTAATATATAATATCATTGTCCATACCCATATTGACACCTGTGATCTAAAAATAGTGCCAGATTGTTGTGAAAGTCTTATATATCTGTATATATTATGTACATCTTAAATAATTTTCTCTTCATAGTTAGCTTATGAATTAAGCTGTAAATATTTTATTTTTTTATTTTTAAATTGTCTTTCATTGTGTGTTTACGCCTACCTCGCATTTCTCTCCGTCACACTGGGTTGGCTGGTAGAGAATGCCAATAGGCATTAAGTCCGCCCTTTGTCAAACCTAGTTTAAGGTTTATTCTGTAGTTAATACAATAAAAAATAAATAAATAAAGTCATGGTGACGTCATTCAGACTTAAATTACGCTATCGAAGTTTACTACAACGCTTGCATATAACAACAAAAAGAATAAAATAAGCTCTTTGCAATAGAGCTTACTCAAAATTCGGCATAATTTTTTATATTACGTGGATATAAATATAAAATGTTTTATATCTTGAAACTTTGCAAGAATTTTTACGCAATTTCTACCACAGAGTTATATGCCAGGAGTTAGTGAATATAATTACATTTTCCCCAGTGAAGCAAAAGCAGGTTACTAGTGTTAAATAAATAAATAATTCTGCTATTGCAACACAACACACGGATTGAATTCTATTTACTCTATCCTAACAATAGTCTCATACGAACTGTATCTCCTTCAACTAATCTTTAAACTCTCTTAGGTCTTATTTCGTTCACAAAAGGAAGCTAATCTTATAGCCTGACAAAGGAGAAATATTTGAAGAGGTATCTTTTAATTTTATATAATATTAGGTACGGTCGGTTTAGTGTAGGTCATGTGTAGGTATAAGAAACGTCTGCTGAAGAAAATATTCTCCGTTATTTATTAATAAAGTTAAAGTTTACATGAAGAAAGAGTGCAGTAATATCAATGTGAAGGACGTTAAGTCCTTTGACTTTTATGGTTGAATTTTGACCGCAGGGCGGGTCTCTAGTAATATAGAGCTTTGTTTGTGATTTTAACGTTTACCGTTATAGAGTTCTCTCATCTGAAGGGAACCTGAGCGTGAGGTCATGATTATCACAAAAATGCATTGTCATCAGAACCAATGTATAACATTTCAACTCTACGATAAGACTTATGACTTCATTATTTTCATGAGATACGAGTAATGTAGGTTTTAGTTAAAGAACAATGCCCAAAAATTATTTTTTATTTTTGTTAGCGTCTTAAAACGTCAGTTATACCGAAGCAATTCAATTATTTTTTTACGTATTTTAAAATTAATACCTATACCCGTATTACCCAGCGTAAAATAATTTCATTAATAAGTGATGAATTGACTATAATAACAATGATGTCAACAATGTCAATTTTCATTCGGGCACTCACTTAGCTTACATAGCTTGTATCAAGCAAGATAAAAGGAGACTTCTGGCCAATATTACAGACAGAATTTCGTTATAAATGTTGGTATGACAAATGTAATTATGTCAAATTTCCATTTCCGGTTGTCAATCAAAAAAAAGTCAGAACAAAATAATGGTAAAAATTACAGGCAGCCCCCCCTCCCCTACTCCCCTACTCTATGACTCAATGGTTATAAGAATTCAATCTCAAAATTCTTTGGTTCTGGGGTGTGTCTGCTGAAAATTCTTATATATCTAAGCTCAGAAATTAAAGCGGCGATTTCTAGAATTTTTTTTATTTCAAGACGCTAAAGTTGAAAATGAAATAAAACGATGTATGGCAGTTGGGCATTGTTCTTTGGATATTTTTTTTATAATTTATTCTGACATTTGTACGCCGGTTCCACCGGCAAAGTGTGCTGGATTTTAATGTATTATTTGTGACCTTATATGTACGCATACTTGAGCAAATAAATTCATTCATTCATTCATTCATTCGTAAGAGGAAATAGATCTAATTAAAGTTAAAAGATTTGACCTTCACTTTGATGATAAGATGCTAAAAGAAATATCTTTATGTAATAAAGGTCTGTCACAGTTTTGTGTGACAAACGATTTCACAAATAATCTAAATATATTTGTATGAGGGTATGATCGTTTATTTTATCACTAACTTTGTCACGGGTATAAGGCAATTTAAAAACAAAAATATCAATCTTTATCTTGCGAGAATTTCGAAACTGATAATATTTATGGAAGTGAAGTATCTTCAAAGCTAAAATAAACCCACCTTGTTTTCTATCCTATAGGAATTTTGAGAAATCTTTTCTTGGCTACGTCACAAGATGTATTGTGTGAAAATTTCAATATTTTAGGCTCTGTGACGAAACAGTTAAGTAAAATCAGTCAGTCAAGTCAGTTAAGCCACTCAAGTCAGTCAAGTCAGTCAATTCAATCAAGCCAATCAGGACATAAAATAATGCTTCCTTTATAGATAATATATTACTTGCTTGAATCAAGAAATACTAGTTTAGCGAGGTATGCCGATAGGATTTTAATCAAATGACTATCTCAAGCTCTAATACCAATAACGTGTTACCAAGGAAACATTGCGGCTATTTCCAGACGCTTCGGACTGTCATGTCCGAGATCGTTATCTGGATCGCCATCTAACTCTGTTTACAATTCAATTTCTAGTTGCAGACATTTGCATATTTGTACGACTATTGCTTTACAAATGTGACCACATAACACAACACACACTCATAACAGTTAGGTTGGTTTCTGAAAACTTTCTCCAAAGAAAAAAGGTACAACAATTCAAAGCCAATCCAGGTGTATGCTTAAATCTATCCACAGCAGTTTTGGGCTGAAGACTTCACACACTTTTAAGATCATGTTGGAGGTACTCTATCGAGACTACTTTACTCTGAGAAGATTCTGCTACTGATTTGAGGCTTGCTCATGACGTTTTTCTTTTGTGATTGATATCTACGAGTATTTTGCCCAATTCTTTAGCCTCAATTTCTCGACGAGCCATTTGTTTTCGGTAGTTCGCAAGTTCTGCAATACGAAAATTCATTTCTAATTTAAATTTATTTTTCAATGAATTATCATTTTTTTAGGATGCGAATATGTACTATTTAAAAATGTAAAGCATAAGTTTTTTTCACAGCTAACCGAGGGCAGTTTACTACTTTGAAATATAATTCTTAAGCCATAAATCGTAAGGTGCTACGTTCTAGCCCCAAGTAGAACGTTCCTATAGATAGTACTTTTGACGTTTATGGGCCTTGAAGTGAGGTTGGAGAGAATTTCGCTCAGAAAACTTTTGTGTTTTATGTTACGATTAGAGCCTAGAAGCTTAATGGTATTGACCGTGTCGATAAAGACTGATGTTTGGTTAGGAGTGGTAAAGTTAGCTTGGTCATTGGGTCTTTGAACTCTTTTGTACCTACGTGCTTGAATTGTCATTCTTGATAGTAGAGAGTGGCATGGAAATTTTAGATATTATTCGTCAAAAAAATATTGTTCTGTACCAATTGTCTGTCGGCGCCGGGTATTGAACGGGGCGGTTTGGACTGCTAAGAGAATTCCACATGCATTGGTAATAGGTAGTACTACCAATTCCTCCACTGCAATTTAGCAGTTTTATGAACTACGGTCCAAGATTC
Organism: Thymelicus lineola; assembly: GCA_963932265.1. Classification (NCBI taxonomy): domain Eukaryota; kingdom Metazoa; phylum Arthropoda; class Insecta; order Lepidoptera; family Hesperiidae; genus Thymelicus; species Thymelicus lineola. The sequence continues at coordinate 37,176 of CAWVQL010000237.1, read as the reverse complement.
CTCAGAAATAAAAATGATAAATGCTTATCTGTGGCCGCTAACGAGTTGAAGCCAAATACATAGTTTAAAAACAAGCAACGTCCAAACGTAATATGCAGTGTCATTTTAAAAAGAGAGCACGCGAATACCCTCGAATACTGCGGATTTGAAATTGGAAGCCATAAAGGCGCGAACCGGCCGGAAGTCGGACGCGAGCTCCATCAGATCCGTATCGCGACAGACGCCGCGAGCGGATTCATTTCCGGTTGACGGTTGCATTTTGAATTTTAGAATTCCATTCGTTACGAAATGGGTCAGATGTGATTCTGGCGATAGTTGATGCAGTTAGTTCTAGATTGAACGCATCTGTTATTCTGAAAACATAATTCAATTCTATTGTTTCACATAAGAAAAAAGAAGTCTATTTATTTGTCTCATTGGGTCTATTTAACATAGTTTCACATTTTATAGTTTTAACACATTTATAATACGATGCTTCCAAAATTACTTTTTCCTTTTCATTTAATGGTTTGATTGTCAAAATCACTAAAATTGATATCAAAAGTGCTCCGTGGAATTGAATTATTATATCCAATATTTCACTTTAACTGAAGCACTTATTTTAGAGGGACAGCTGTTGTATTAAATTTCCGCCGTACCAACGATGACAAGACGCCACTTCGCCTCATTTTACGTGGCTGTAAAAGCTAGATTTACTAAAGAGAACACGACGTATAGTCGATATTGGAAATCTCTTCGGTGTTTAAGTAAGAAATTTAACTTTTCAACTGATTAAGATGTGGTTTGCGTTGAAAATTATTAAACTTTAACCAAATAAGTATTAACGGTTTCTAACATAAAAAGTCACTGTAAGCAGTTTTCTATGGATACAATACAAGTATTCTTTATTGCACACCATAATATATTTATAATAATTTTTATGCGAGATATTAATGAAGACTGCTCAAGACCATATCCTAACTTACCATCAGGTGAGATTGTGGTCAAGCAATAACCTATTTTTTTTAAGAAAACAAAAAAAGGATAGACTAACAACGTTCACAGTCACAACCAAATGATAAGCGCACAACACTATTTACTTTCATAGAACAAGCACATACATCGCGTGCATAAAAAAGTTAGCTTCAGAAGATTTAGCACAACTGTTGTAGAGATACGTACAGGGTGATGTATTGGCTCGCTGAACGTATGGATGACCACCCGTGTCGTGCGTCCACGTGCGCGGCCGATATTTACGATGTCAACTGTACTTTTTGGACAAAAAAATAGTTCGGGAATTTTAGCGCTAGTGTAGGTTACACAGATTTTACGTACGGAACTTTATGAGGCGTCTAATTTATGTAGCTTTTTGTCGTGAAATTTCTTTAAGTGTGAAAGAAAATTAAGTAGACGTATAATCTGTCATTATTGCTTAAGAAAGGTTTGAGGTTTGATTAAAGTGAAAAGGGGTAATAAAATACAAAAATCGTGAAAACCTATCACACCTAACTGAAATTCTGAAACAAGATATATTTCGAACGTTACAATCCTGTGTTACAAGCAGTCAACATGACCAAACTGGATGTTCACAGAAATTCGAATATCAATTCTGATTGATGCCCAAATTCATTTATAATCGACCTTAGCTCTCTGATGTCAAGGTATAAAATCTTTTAAAAGACATTTTACTCATCACGAAGAGCAGGTGTCACCCCACCATTACGGTGCGGAGAAAATTTAATACTACGTCTGTCCGTCCAAAGTGAGTGCCCCGATTGGAGCGAAGTATTGGAAATAATAATTGAATTCCGTTGAGGACTCTTTGACTTATTGCTCGTTTTAAATAGTCTGTTGTTGTCGCTTTAATAAGCACTTGGGAATCGGGCATTGCACTGCGGCATTTCAGGGTTAAGAATCCTTATTCAGAATCAGTAGATATACGCTATAATGCATGGTTATAAAGTAACTCTATTAGACTGGTTCTTAAGTGGATTTTTATTTTTCTGTTGACGTTGGTCTCCAGAACGCGGGGGCCCGGGTTCAAATCCTGGCACGCACCTCTACTTTTCAAATATTATATGCGTAATACAAGTTAATTATCACTTGCTTCGGTGAAGGAAAACATCGTGAGGAAACCTGCACGCCTGAGAGTTCTCCATAATGTTCTCAAAGGTGTGTGAAGTCTACCAATCCGCACTCGGCCAGCGTGGTAGACTATGGCCTGTATCCCTCACATTGTGAGAGGAGACCCCGAGCCCAGCAGTGGGACAATTATGGGTTGTTGCTTTGCTTATTTTTCTATAGCTTTTTTTGAAGTTATACTTCTTTTGGCGCGATGGTGAAAAATGATGAGAGTGAATTTCTACGATGCGCGCGCACACCGACACCTAAATTCTACAACGTGAAGTGAGCTAAATTCTGTATTTTTTCTGTATGCAAAAAAGTTTTCACAGTATTTACCTCATTACAAACGATTTTATAATCGATTGAATTGATTCATAATAATCGATTGATGGAATATAATAATATATTTTATGTATTATTTGTTAATTATAATTATAATATTAATTTATTTCTTACATGTTTTCGTGTTCCATACATATTAATACTATGTAATATATTTAGAATTACCATTCAATCGTTACGCTAATTTTATTAAATTACATTTCGAATATTTTGACATCGATTAATCGATTGACAACAAAGATGATGTAATCCCTAATAATGTCATTTTGGTAACCAAAGTATTTAGAAATAACACCACTGTACTGTCATATTTGTCATCGATATTTCATGTTTCTACGCGTGGTTTTTTGTATTTTTCTATTAAATATTTTCAGCGTACCTATTTGGAGTCCTATTTACTATTGAAACTCATCGACACGCACACAGTTATTTTAATTTACTGTTGTATTCGATTTCGTAGATACTTGTGTTTTGGTGAATGTGTTTTCGCAGTTTCGCTACAATTTCTGGCAAACCAATACTATATGAATATGGACTACTTAATCGCCTGTTTTGTGACTGACAAAGGTTCAGAATAAGTCCTGAACACTGGATAACGTACCCTATACATCTTTAGAAGATCAGTAGTTTGCTGTGGCCATACTTACAATGAGTATGTTATGGTATCTTGATTGGGCAAGGTACCAACGAAATACGAGTATAGCGCCTCCTGCACAACTAGACGAAATATTAATATAAATGATAACTAATAAAATCTCTTGAAATATGCAATAGCTTTTATTATACAACCTTTTTATGACATTCGTTTTGGGTAAAAACCATTTAAGTAGTAGATAGTATAATAGACACCCGCCAACTTAGTTTTAACCATTAAACTCGTAGATTCTATTGGCAAGTCACGTATTAATTTTGGGATTTTATTATAGAAATGTACACCAAGCCCTATGAAAGATCGTTGCACTTTACTTTGGCGGAACGAAGGCGTAATTAATTGATACATTCTTTTTGTTTGGCGATTATTAATATCAAAATTTTGTTTATACGCGTTTATATTCTTCCTTATAAAAACTACATTATTAATTTATTAAGTTGGTTAACCTTAGCTGTGTGTTGTAATGTTTAGTTTGTACGATTCCCTAACATGAAATATTACATGTTTCTTCTGATGTATATAAATATTATTTACTAGGTTGATCCAAAAGTAACGATAGTAAAAATGATACACGTTCAAATAAAATAATGTATTATTTTACAGTCTCCTAACTAATCAGTTCACATTCTCGGTAGTTATATTAAAATTACTACAAATTGAATTGCTTTAAATTGGGTTGGCATACGAATGATCCAAACGCACGCCTAATGATAAATAATCACTATCGGACGAACATGAATCATCAAAACTGCTCTCAGATTCCGTATCACACTCGTCTTTCAATTCTATAATAAATTTATCAATTTCCGCGTCTAAGCTTCCATCCATTTTACAAAACTTATCCTCAATATGTCGCACATGTTTTATACGCAGTCGGGTTTTTTGTGTTTTTTATTTTTTTGTGTGTAATAGACCTATCATTGATTCAGTTGGAAAAAATATTAGAACACGATTTCGTGAGCCATGACCACGTTTTATGCTATAATATGTACCTACGTTTGCCCAAAATTCTTTTGTATTTTCATTGAGCGACTCAGGTTCTTTTGTTTTTGAAGTTATACTTCTTTTGGCGCGATGGTGAAAAATGATGAGAGTGAATTTCTACGATGCGCGCGCACACCGACACCTAAATTCTACAACGTGAAGTGAGCTAAATTCTGTATTTTTTCTGTATGCAAAAAAGTTTTCACAGTATTTACCTCATTACAAACGATTTTATAATCGATTGAATTGATTCATAATAATCGATTGATGGAATATAATAATATATTTTATGTATTATTTGTTAATTATAATTATAATATTAATTTATTTCTTACATGTTTTCGTGTTCCATACATATTAATACTATGTAATATATTTAGAATTACCATTCAATCGTTACGCTAATTTTATTAAATTACATTTCGAATATTTTGACATCGATTAATCGATTGACAACAAAGATGATGTAATCCCTAATAATGTCATTTTGGTAACCAAAGTATTTAGAAATAACACCACTGTACTGTCATATTTGTCATCGATATTTCATGTTTCTACGCGTGGTTTTTTGTATTTTTCTATTAAATATTTTCAGCGTACCTATTTGGAGTCCTATTTACTATTGAAACTCATCGACACGCACACAGTTATTTTAATTTACTGTTGTATTCGATTTCGTAGATACTTGTGTTTTGGTGAATGTGTTTTCGCAGTTTCGCTACAATTTCTGGCAAACCAATACTATATGAATATGGACTACTTAATCGCCTGTTTTGTGACTGACAAAGGTTCAGAATAAGTCCTGAACACTGGATAACGTACCCTATACATCTTTAGAAGATCAGTAGTTTGCTGTGGCCATACTTACAATGAGTATGTTATGGTATCTTGATTGGGCAAGGTACCAACGAAATACGAGTATAGCGCCTCCTGCACAACTAGACGAAATATTAATATAAATGATAACTAATAAAATCTCTTGAAATATGCAATAGCTTTTATTATACAACCTTTTTATGACATTCGTTTTGGGTAAAAACCATTTAAGTAGTAGATAGTATAATAGACACCCGCCAACTTAGTTTTAACCATTAAACTCGTAGATTCTATTGGCAAGTCACGTATTAATTTTGGGATTTTATTATAGAAATGTACACCAAGCCCTATGAAAGATCGTTGCACTTTACTTTGGCGGAACGAAGGCGTAATTAATTGATACATTCTTTTTGTTTGGCGATTATTAATATCAAAATTTTGTTTATACGCGTTTATATTCTTCCTTATAAAAACTACATTATTAATTTATTAAGTTGGTTAACCTTAGCTGTGTGTTGTAATGTTTAGTTTGTACGATTCCCTAACATGAAATATTACATGTTTCTTCTGATGTATATAAATATTATTTACTAGGTTGATCCAAAAGTAACGATAGTAAAAATGATACACGTTCAAATAAAATAATGTATTATTTTACAGTCTCCTAACTAATCAGTTCACATTCTCGGTAGTTATATTAAAATTACTACAAATTGAATTGCTTTAAATTGGGTTGGCATACGAATGATCCAAACGCACGCCTAATGATAAATAATCACTATCGGACGAACATGAATCATCAAAACTGCTCTCAGATTCCGTATCACACTCGTCTTTCAATTCTATAATAAATTTATCAATTTCCGCGTCTAAGCTTCCATCCATTTTACAAAACTTATCCTCAATATGTCGCACATGTTTTATACGCAGTCGGGTTTTTTGTGTTTTTTATTTTTTTGTGTGTAATAGACCTATCATTGATTCAGTTGGAAAAAATATTAGAACACGATTTCGTGAGCCATGACCACGTTTTATGCTATAATATGTACCTACGTTTGCCCAAAATTCTTTTGTATTTTCATTGAGCGACTCAGGTTCTTTTGTTTTTTGTATTTATAACACTATTTTCTATTTTAATTTTCAATATTATATTACATTGGTAGAAAATCCAAAAAACGGGAGAAACGGTCGCTAAAACGGGATATCGGGAGACGATAACCAATATCAGTAGATCTCCCGATAAATCGGGAACTTTTGCAACACTCGTCACTTGACAGCAAGTACCTAATGCTAATCTAATGGGAAGGTAATGACAGCTTGTCAGAGGTAAAATAACTGTGAACGGACTGTAGTAGTAAATAGTAATCGATACTTGTCTTTGGGACTAGGAGCACATTATTTTTCTCTCCTTAATCTGTATTAAAGTTTAATGCCTGTCGGAAAATAAATTATTCTTCAACTGAACTGAATAAAATCTTTCATTCCCTCCCCCCACAAAAACTGGTTTTACAGCATGGTATCGTAATAGTTCTCGTAATAGAACATAGATGGTGTTTTTACAATTGTAAAAACAGAAAAAAAAAAGATTTACAATTGATTTGTTTTTGCAATTGTAAAAACACCATCTATGTTATATTACGAGAACTATTACGATACGTAGCAAAGTAATATTAGAATATACTACAAAATTAATCACAGATGGCGCTTAACACATATAGTTTGGCTATAGAGATTCGTAAATTAAATTATTTCAAAATATTATTTCATTTTTATTTTTAGTATTGCTGTTTTTGAATATTGTATTTTGAACAATGTTTTTTTAATATTGTTTTTTGATTTTTTTTTCATTTCAAAGAAGTATAACTTCTCACGCGCGTACAAAAGTACACGCACCCTTTTTTTTGTATTTATAACACTATTTTCTATTTTAATTTTCAATATTATATTACATTGGTAGAAAATCCAAAAAACGGGAGAAACGGTCGCTAAAACGGGATATCGGGAGACGATAACCAATATCAGTAGATCTCCCGATAAATCGGGAACTTTTGCAACACTCGTCACTTGACAGCAAGTACCTAATGCTAATCTAATGGGAAGGTAATGACAGCTTGTCAGAGGTAAAATAACTGTGAACGGACTGTACAGTGCTACAAGGATCTTTTGGCGCGTGGATGACATTGACAGGGGGGCGCCCTCGTAGAAGTACACCCTGCGTTCCACTTGACGTTCACAATGATCACGCTCACGACCGCGGTTTTTATAATTATTTATCAATTTAATTATAGTAGCAAAAATGTATACATTAAAATTATTTACATAATTGAACATAATTATATCAATAATAAATAAATAATATCTGGTAGCACTGCATTTCGACCACTTCGACCCACCCGGAAATTAAATGACGTCATCTATGACGTATTCGCCGCGACCATGACGACCGTGGTCGTCAAGTGGAACGCGGCCACAGTGACGGGTGCACTGAATGAGATGTCAAAAAGTGACACTTAGCAAGATGGCGGCAGTAGTTCCGATTTTCGCCACGCGCCAAAAGATCCTTGTAGCACTGTAGTAGTAAATAGTAATCGATACTTGTCTTTGGGACTAGGAGCACATTATTTTTCTCTCCTTAATCTGTATTAAAGTTTAATGCCTGTCGGAAAATAAATTATTCTTCAACTGAACTGAATAAAATCTTTCATTCCCTCCCCCCACAAAAACTGGTTTTACAGCATGGTATCGTAATAGTTCTCGTAATAGAACATAGATGGTGTTTTTACAATTGTAAAAACAGAAAAAAAAAGATTTACAATTGATTTGTTTTTGCAATTGTAAAAACACCATCTATGTTATATTACGAGAACTATTACGATACGTAGCAAAGTAATATTAGAATATACTACAAAATTAATCACAGATGGCGCTTAACACATATAGTTTGGCTATAGAGATTCGTAAATTAAATTATTTCAAAATATTATTTCATTTTTATTTTTAGTATTGCTGTTTTTGAATATTGTATTTTGAACAATGTTTTTTTAATATTGTTTTTTGATTTTTTTTTCATTTCAAAGAAGTATAACTTCTCACGCGCGTACAAAAGTACACGCACCCTTTTTTTTAATTTAAAACATCTTTCACTTTGAAATTTCTCTATTCAAGGACAAAATTTGTCTAGAAAAATACACGAGTAATTGTTCGTATTATACACAAAGCTGAAAAAACACTGGAACTATTAAAATGATGTTGGTGTAAGACGATACTAGAAAATTGGCTGAATGAATAAAATTCTCTTGTGATACAAGAGTTGGTTTCAGTTGCTTCATCCAACTAATAATTTTATCAAGTTTTATGAGGATGTTTGTTATTCTTTAACGCAAAAACTAGTAAAAGGATTTTAATGAAATTTAATACACAGGTAGAGTAATCTATACTAATATTATAAAAAGGAAATATTTGATTGTTTGCATTGAATAGATTCCGAAACTAAACCGATTTGAAAAATTCTTTCACTGTTGGGAAGCTACACTATCCCCAAGTGACATAGGCTTAGTATAATATATTTTTTTTACTATTTCCCGAAGCGAAGCGAGGGCGATTTCCTAGTCTATAATAAGGTACGTAGTTACTATCCTGTAAAACGCAGGTAAAGGTTCTCTTCGTAAATTGACCTTGTTACATTTTACTGTTTGAATCTTATCAGGTTATCCGTATCACACGAGGGTAGCATAATCATTAAGATAAAGCCCTTTCTCTTAAAAGTAAAAAAGAATGCCTTTTTTATACAGATCGTCGTCGATACAACTTCCAATGGGAAGCACAATTATCATAGGAACGTTAATAATATGACATTGATATACTCGTCCGAATTTACTGAGCATCTTAGATTGGGAGATAATATGATCCATAACACCTTGATACAGAGCCACAGAAAAGGCGATTTAATGGAATTTTATTTATGATACCCATAATTTTTTTTGGTACTTAAAATTACACTCATCTTAGTCAAATTGTAACAGATATTTATCATCAAAATTTCCTCATTCATTGTTATCGCACTATTTCGTCTTTTTTCGCATGCTGTGACTACCTTTAAATGAGATTATTATGTTTTTTCGTTACCTAAGGTCTGAAATGTAAAATTATGTACCTATTACATTGTAATCTTGTTGGTGGTTCTGTTTAAATAAATAAAATAAAATAAAAATAAAATAATGTCTATGGAATGGAATTTAATGATTATGAAATCATTGAAATAATGTTACCTATCTACATATAATTTATTCATTGCATAAATTATTGCGCCATCTATGAATACAACTTAGCAATTTACTGTCGCGATCATGACGTGTTTTCGTTTCATAGGCTTTCAAATCACATCGTGGCTAAAGAAGTTTACACTTCAATAATATAACAATAGTGGTAATAAAAATATAACATTCTAGTGCAGCTTGGCCCGCGTTCTCCGGGATAATATTTATTTCAGATCTACCTGTCTATCTGTGTGTAAGATTCATGAAAATCCGTTCAGTAGTTTTTGCGTGAAAGAGCAAGAAACATCCAAGCATCCATCCATCCTACAAACTTTCACATTTATAATATAATATGAGTAAGATACGATTCACAGGTAATCAACAGAAAAGCAATAAAATAAACAGGAATAAAGTTAGTTTTATTCCATTATTCATTTCTATAATAATTTAGTCAATAATAATAATGAAGTCGTTGTATTCATATTCTGTGAGTAACTTCTTCAAACTATGTTAGTAACATATTATATAACTTTAAAACTATCTATGAGCTCTGGAACATGTGTGACACGCATTCCACTGCCTTATTACAATACAGTCTACGAGTAATCTATCCAGCGGGCCTATTATGAACTTTTATAAAACTATTCATGTTCCAGGCAATTCATTTATCGGGCTCTGAAAGACGTATGATCGGCTAAAGTGTCACGTGACCGCTTTGGTAATACGAATTTGACGTTTACACTGAAACATGGCTGGAATGGAATTGAGAGTTCATAATAATACGAGTAAGTAGAACGTTTATTAATGCAACACCGCTTATTCTATAGCCCCACAGAAGCCCACAGTGCAAGAAGTGATAGAAGCGGGAACGGACAGACAGATAACATCGTGTCGGTTTCGATTAGACATGCAATTGTCGGGCGTCAACTCGTAACAGACAGACGGACGGACTGACAGACGTTACTTTGTTACAGTGGTGTTACGAGTATTGCTGTTATTTTTTGTTTATGGCAAATTTGGGTAACGGTGTGAGGTTAAATATTTTTTTCTGGTACTGTTTTGTGTAAGTATTAAAATTAGTGTTAAATTAGCTGGTAAAAATTATAGTTGTTATAAAAAATAAATAATGAAGTCAGAAAAATTTAATTTTGATATTGAAATAGAGATCGTCTATTTAAGTAGGTATGTGGCAATATTTATGAAATATACAATGTGTCCGGTGACCGGTGTCGGAGCCTTTAATGGTATAAAATGTGATCAAATTTATCGACAAATCACCCCTCATATGTTATTTTTCTCCAACCATAATGAAATGACAGCCATTTAAATTTTTGTGTACCAAAAAAAAAGGCGCGTGTGTTAATTTAGCTATAACTTAACATTTCGTGGTCCTAAAAACACTAAAAAGGTTTTAATTTGTAGGCTAAGGACTAGGCAATTAATTAACGTTAAAAAATTTACCAAAAATTATCAAAAAAAGTACAATGAAAATTTTTTCAATTACATTCTTTTAAAAAAAAGTTGTTTTTTTTTAGTTTTCATGATGTACTGAAAAATCCAAGCCATTAACCTATTTATTTTTCATTTTCAATAGATACTAGGGGATATTTCCTAAAAATAGACACCAAAGTGATAGGTCTAAGTTAAACAGTTTAGGAGTTATGACAATTTGAATATGACCTTTTTAAGACGGCGTTTATCCCAACACCAGGTAACTAGAATCCTGCTTCGGTTGAAAAACATTCTGGGCATTTCTACAAAGGACGAGACTTTGCATTGTCGAAGCCTATTGTAGTGTTATTACATTTTGTGCACGATCAGGTAAAAAACAAAGTGTCATTAGTGTGATACTAGGGGATATTTCCAAAAAATAGACACCAAAGTGGTAGCTCAAGACGCAATACTGGAGCTACTATTGGCCTCCAGAGTTAGAAGGATTCTGCAGCCGGATGATGCTCCCGCACATTATGCACTGAACGTGCAAACTTATTGCATAAAATTCTACAAGTCGGAAATGAAATAAGAGAAGACCGTGAGATGATTAGACGCTCGACGCATCACGTCTTAATAAGAGCAACAGCATGTCGTCAATGTTACGGAAGTCATTTAAAACAATGTTATGGGTTCTGACAAATTAAACGCGTGCAAGTAATAGTTTTTTTTTATTTCTCCCTATTGCCGGATCACATTATTCAAATTGGATCACAGTAACATTCAAATTATCAAAGCTCCTAAACTGTTTAACTTAGAGCTATCAATTTGGTGTCTATTTTTAGGAAATATCCCCTTGTATCATACTAATGACACTTTGTTTTTTACCTGATCGTGCACAAAATGTAATAACACTACAATAGGCTTCGACAGTGGAAGGTCTCGTCCTTTGTAGAAATTCCCAGAATGTTTTTTAACTGAAGCAGGGTTCTAGTTCCCTGCTGTTGGGATAAACGCCGTCTTAAAAGGGTCACATTCAAATTGTCATAACTCCTAAACTGTTTAACTTAGACCTATCACTTTGGTGTCTATTTTTAGGAAATATCCCCTAATATCTGTTAAAAATGAAAAACAAATAAGTTAATGGCTTGGATTTTTCAGTACATCACGAAAACTAAAAAAGAAACAACTTTTTTTTTAAAGAATGTAAATGAAAAATTTTTCTTTGTACTTATTTGATAGTTTTTGGTAATTTTTTTAATATTAATTAATTTCCTACGTCTTTAGCTACAAATTAAAACCTTTTTAGTGTTTTTAGGACCACCAAATGTTAAGTTATAGCTAAATTAACACACGCACCCTTTTTTTGGTACATAAAATTTAAATGGCTGTCATTTCATTGTGGTTGGAGAAAAATAACATATGAGGGGTGATTTGTCGATAAATTTGACCATATTTTATACCATTAAAGGCTCCGACACCGGTCACCGGACACATTGTATAATCAATAAACATTTTTAATTCAATGTTGTATTACTATTATAATTATACTTGGAAATAAAAAAATCCAGTTACAGTTTATTATACTAATAGTTAATGGGGGCACGTTAATATTTAAAGAAGAAGATCTATAATGTCTCTTTAGACCAGGGTAGAAGCCTTTAAAAATAATGAAAAGTGAAAAAAAATTATAATAGAATGAAACCTATTGCAAAAGGAAGAGAATATAACAAAAAATAAAGGAAAAATAATTTACGGGCGATCTGAGGTCGGGAAGTGGGGGGGAGGGGGGGTTTAAGGGTAAAAAACGGTTTATCTCAATTTCCAGCAAAACTATAAGTCCTATGGAAAAAAGTTAAATGGCAAAGTTATAGGTAATAAAAAGGTCTACAATTTTTGTATTTACACTTTTTTCACATAACCTCAAAATTTATGTGAAAAATTCAAAAAACCAAGTTTTTGATTTTTTATTTTTATCTTTTACAAAAAATTTTTTTTTTTAACGAAATTTTGTGAAAACTTACCTTTCTATGTCCCAAACATACTGTAATTTTTTTGATTTAAAATATTTATTTTTTCACCTTATTTTGACTTAATATCGAAAAATCACCCTAATTTTCAATCGAAAATTCACCTGTCAAAATATCCGCTTTTTTAAAAAAATCTGTGAGCTTTTTATTTGCTAAAATCTCTACTTTCTGATGGTATAAAAAAGATATACACTACTATGGTAAATTTTCTCAGAAAATGCAATGAAACGACAACTATTTTTGCATGTTTCTTGCAATCTTTATGGATTTGTAATTTTTTTGCTTATTAATTTATTAATTTAACATGGATTTTGACGTTTTTCGATTAATTAAAGTGTAAATTTTAATAAATGGCTCAAAATTGTACATAAATATTAAAAATATATATTTAAAAACTCGAACTCGAATAATTTTTGTGAAAATAGTTGTCGTTTCATTGCATTTTCTGAGAAAATTTAACATGGCAGTGTATATTTTTTTATATACCATCAGAAAGTAGAGATTTTAGCAAATAAAAAGCTCACAGATTTTTTTAAAAAAGCGGATATTTTGACAGGTGAATTTTCGATTGAAAATTAGGGTGATTTTTCGATATTAAGTCAAAATAAGGTGAAAAAATAAATATTTTAAATCAAAAAAATTACAGTATGTTTGGGACATAGAAAGGTAAGTTTTCACAAAATTTCGTTAAAAAAAAAAAATTTTTGTAAAAGATAAAAAAAAAAAACGAAAAACTTGGTTTTTTGAATTTTTCACATAAATTTTGAGGTTATGTGAAAAAAGTGCAAATACAAAAATTGTAGACCTTTTTATTACCTATAACTTTGCCATTTAACTTTTTTCCATAAGACTTATAGTTTTGCTGGAAATTGAGATAAACCGTTTTTTACCCTTAAACCCCCCCTCCCCCCACTTCCCGACCTCAGATCGCCCGTAAATTATTTTTCCTTTATTTTTTGTTATATTCTCTTCCTTTTGCAATAGGTTTCATCCTATTATAATTTTTTTTGTTTTCAAAAATTATCGACCCTGGACTACTTCTGCCACAGCCCCATTGAATTCACTCAACACCTCACACCATATACGTTCACATTTTATTATAAAAAATTAAATCAAAAAAGCTCTTTATTTTTTTCTTTCTTCAATCGCAATCAGTAACGATGAACCGAAAGCTTTCGCAGCTAACGACACAAAAACTAGTGTGAAGCTTAAGAGGGCTATCACAAAATCGAAGCGCTCAGGTTTAGGTAAATTTGACAACTCGCGGCAAGGAACGCGCCCGTGTGCGTCTAATGAAGTACGCTTTACACACATACAAACCACTATGCGTCGAACGCCAGGAACAAATCAACTTGATACTTGCTTTGGAAATAAATTAAATTAAGTACCGTACTATTTTTATAATTCGTGAAATATTGTTTGAGTCGATTAATGTTATCAGCTATCACTTATAACGGCTTTTTTACTATAATGTAAGGAAATGAATGCAATGTAATGTTGTTTCTACAGTTTGAATAATGTTGATACAGTTTGGTTAGTAGTAGGTATAAAAGGCATGTGATGTGTTAAAAGGGGTAGTTCAGTTGGTAATTATGTCATAAATGCACATTTAATAACTTCATCACTATGTATAAAACCCTTAAATGTGTATAGTTCGAGATAACGTATAAATGAATAGGTACAATTGGTTGATAAAAACAAAGACTGAATAAAAAGTATATTTTGTACCAAATTTTTCGCCATGTTTGTCAATTCAAAGTAATTGATTCATAAAAAAATTAAAGTTTATAATTCGTCTTCTTTTTACGTCTAGATTTTCCTGAAACAAGGAAAACCAAGAATGTAGATAGTTAAAAAAAAGTCAAATAAGCAAGCATGTTTCGTTACAAGATAACAAGAAAATACTCACCATATTATTTGTACTTGTATCAGATTGAGCCTGATCATCTATAGTTGAATTAAATATGGTTTCATTATCCTGTAAGAATCATCAGCTATGCAATAGCTCTTAGATAATTTAAATTTTAGTAAAAGTAATAAATATATTACATGATATCAAAACGTAATTTATCTGTTAAAAATTATAAGAAATAAGTTATTATTATCACCATGTTATTTGTATTTCTGTCAGAATGCACTGTAGAAACTGTCGCTGTATCAAACGTCCTTTTACTAGCCTGAAAAAGCAAAATAGTCCGATAAACATTCCTATATACCTAATATCAGAATATAATAGGAATATGCTTATACATTAGAATCATAACATAACTAACAAAAAAATACTCACTTGTATCAAGAAGTGTTGGTTGCGCTATATTCGTAGCGAATTTGGGGTATTGCGTGGCGCACAAGGTGCCAACAGCGAGCGATACATCCTTCCTTCGTAAGCGCTTGGCGCGGACTAAAGCTAAAGACCGCTCGTTCGGAGATTTATATTGATTTACAGGACTGCATACAAAAATTGTTTAAAAATATTATTTTAATTTTGAAAGGACTAAATTTTTTTTTAAAGCAAGGTGACATAGTAACCTTAGTTATTAATTACTTTTTGTTTCAATTTGGATTATATTTTCATAGATAAAAAATACAATTTCAGACCAATAATTATCAGTAACTCTTTGATTTACAGAATTATTTTAGGTGCATTACTGTGTGAAACAAATTAAAGTGAATTGAGCATTCCAAATTAGAAGATACAATTGTACTATAGACATTTTTGTTGATGCTTAAATTATTATATCTTCGATATAACAAAGCATCTAAAGATGGTCAAAAGTAAAATTTTATGAAACATCATTTGCAAAAATAAGGTTTTTACTAATTTATGTAAATAAATTGAAACATTTGTTTAAAGCACTCCAAAGAGAAATAATCAAACTTTCTCGTGCATGTATTTTTTTTTGTTTTGGTGATTTATCTAAACCATAATCACACTTCAAACACGAGTCAAAACGCTCAAGTTTAAGAAAAAGTGTGATAGCCCTCTTAAAGCTGCTACAAAATAGTTTTATTTTCAAGCACTGGCGTTGAACTCGCTGCTGCATCCTTTACAATAATCCGTATAGGCTTTTGGGATATACAGTGAACAGAAAAAATAAACTGGAAAGCGGAAAATATTTTTGGGCTTTATTCGTCACCTGTCACACCTCAGGCGATGGTCTGTATGCGATCTTCACAATCTTTGGTATAGTTTAATTCATGCTTTCAAAGATACCATTGACAGCAGTACATCTATTCGATTGTTTTATTAATCATTTGTCTATTCTAGAAGGTAGTCTGCTTATCAGCCAGTAACTTTTTGTAAAACTCCCTCCAAGTCATGGCATCTATTAACTCCGCATCGCCTCACGACTCATCTCAATTTACTACACCTCATCTAATCCTTTACTACTCGTTTATGTTGGTTCTGCTTGAGGTATTAAATTCCATACAGCATACGGAAGCACGCGGTCCGAGTTATCAACGACCCACGAGTAACTCACAGGTCAGAACACCTGAGTTTCAGAAGAGACATCGATTCTCTGTGCATGTTCTATCGACTTTACAACGGTGAGTGCACCGAGGAATTAAAAAAAATCGTTTGGACTTGTGGAGAACCTCTACGGTCCGATTCTGATGCAAACTGTGGAATGAACTTCCTTCTGAGGTATTACCGGAGCGGTATGACAAGAAGTTCTTCAAAAAGGTGTAAAAAGATTTCTCCTTCAAGGCCGGCGTTGCATTGGCGATTCCTCTGGTATTGCTCATGCCCATAGGCGTCGGTAACCAATTACCATCAGGTAGCCCGTATGCTTTTTCATCTGCCCTATAGACTATAAAAAAAAACTTTGTTAAATTATTTAAAGTTTATATTTATTCTATAAATATCTTGTAGTTCGTGGTGTGACGAGTGTAACAGAAAATGTGAGATAAAATGTGGCCAAGGTCGGATGTGGCTTCTTTGTGTTACAGTGGGTAACTATTACTAAAACTTTTGTATCATGGCATGAACATTTTGAATCACTATTTGAATGAGTGAATTTAGGAAGTAAGTAGTTTAGGCAACCTTGAACCAGATTATTTTAACAAAAATTTCAATGTTTATACACTGGAATACTAAAACTTATTAGCAGCTTTTTCAATGCAATGATTCACATTTTTTTTTCTTTTTTTATAGTTTGAAGACTTTGTTTTCCCGTATTTTCGTCTAAAACAATAGGGAGAGATTTATCGGTGATAATTAGACAATGATCAGAACTTATACTTTATATATTGTATTAATTATTATAATACTAAATAAATACCGAAATAATGAAGCGCGGCTTGAGTGATCGACAAAGCTAAGCAACAGCGGGCGCGGGCGGTAGTTGGATGGGTGACCGCTAGTGGCAAAAAATTCTTGAGCGTTTCCGTGCTTCGGAGGGCACGTAAAGCCGTCGGTCCCGGTTGTTATCATATGATAACAGTCGTTAAGCCATGTCGGAGGCCCTCGGGCGGTTTGAAAACTTCCGACATTCGGGTTGGCCACTAACCCCTCCACCAATCCGAACTGGAGCAGCGTGGTGGAGTATGCTCTGGGCCTCCTCAAGAGGAGAGACCCGTGCCCAGTAGTGGGCCATGAATGGGTTGAAGCCAAATAAATACCTACCTGTTATCCTCTGATGCATGATAATAATTAATAATTATTTGCGTCTTTATTCGACTGAGGTGGCGATTTGACAAAATGAGGTATTGTTAGTGTCTTAATCGTCTGATGGTTAAAGTCTGGAGAAAAGTCCAGACACCATATTTTATGACGTTCTCTTGTGCAGACATACGAGCAAATGGGTCAAATTCGTCCATAAATATTAGCAATCTGGGCCGTGAACAAAACATTACCGCAATAAAAGTGACGAATCCGCTTCTTAAAGGATTCTATGTCATAGCACTGGGCACACCGTATGTGAGAAGTTTGTTCTATTAATTACTATACCCGTTCTTAAAGGAACCTATATCATAGATCTACGAACGCTTTGTTCTATTATCAACAATACGTTTGCGAATATCTAGATGCATAATATGCATATAATATACAGCTACATTTAGAGAAAACAGTGCTCGTGTCAATATAAGAAGAAGCAGTCATTCGTTGAAAGCAGTGAGCTCAAACTCGCGATTTTAACATCACAAAGAAATAAGTGCTGGCTCTTGCTTAACCTTAAACTAAACTAAAACGCTAAACTTCAAAATATTTATAGTAATTTGATCATAAAAATGGCAATGTAAATTAATTAATTTAAATTAACTCTTAACGCAAGAAATATCCACATAATTATGTTAGTTTTTATCCACAGTTTCTAGGATTGAAAGTCTTATTTAAAGTATTCAAACTATTTCATTTCTAATGAACATTAAATAAATTGGTAGAGGCGAATTGTTTTTGTTTAGTTTTACCTACCAAAAAAATTTTTTGTAAAGAAAACTTCATGATAAAAATATATAACAAACCTATTTTGCTTCTACAAGATGATCACCAATAGGATCCTCTATGATCTGGATTATATAATATTCTTAAAGATTTTTTCCTGCCCGAAAAAAAACGAAAACGCCCGTCTACTCGGGCTTATAAGAGCGCTCACGTCACTGCAAAGTGTGGACTAAAATATTCATAATGCGAAATATGGAAAAATCTTGTCGGAGCATTTTCAAATAGATGGAATATTCAGAGGTTAAGCTATTTAAGGTGCTATTGGGTGCGATGCTCAACGTTTTTCTTGGAATTCGTGTAAGAAAATAAAATATTGAATTGTTATTTTAAATAATATCTTGAATAATTTTGTAGATAAAAAAAAATACAAATATTAAAAGAAACCCCAAAAAATGATTGTATGGTTTTATGAAACCATGGTAGGTATAAGTGAAACTATTTTTCGTATTGTAGACATTTAACTAAAAATTTTTGGATAAATATTCGATTTAGGGTATTAAAATGGCATCATCCTCGTTGATCAGTTTTTCGGACTGACTAGCTGTATCGTTGTTTATCAAAAGCAAGAAATAGCAACATTTACATTAAACACTGATAAAAACAAACAAATAGCGTGGAGCACTGACACAAATGAGTAATAGTCTATAGTATAGACTATTTGTATAGACTATATACACACTACACGGTCAGCTGCGAACCATTGGCGTGGCGCCGCCATATTGGCCTCGGCTGTCCTGTCGAGCGCCTTTCACTTTACCCCCACTCCGCGGCCGACTGTCACGCGACATGCGACACACAGACCAAAAAGTTTGAGACGATGTAATAAAAGTTTCACTTTAAAAGACTAATGTGAAATTTGATTTAGGACCATTATTTGTATCTAAATTAAGTCTGAGCATAGCCTAAATGCGGTTTATAAATCTCCCGCCCACGCGTAAAGTAGTAAAGGATAAGTAACCATGACGCGAAAATGCGTAACCTGTTACGCATAAAGTTCTCACAACATAAACAGGTAAACGAGTATTACCGCGTGACGCCTTTTACAGTTTACTGCCGCTCTAAATTCGTTCTCTCTCTGTACCGTACTTAAAAACGTAGGTAAAGGTACCCCTCCAATAATAAAAAAAAACTTGAGAGGTGTCAAAGGACACCTGGATGGAACGAAGTTATTTCTTATTTTACTTATGTTAGCGCCAAAGAGTCTCAACAGCGTGATTCAGAAAGTTGTACAGCGCCATCTAGTTTCAACTAGTTACAACTTTCTGAATCACGCTGTTGAGACTCTTTGGCGCTAACATATTTAAGTAAAATAGGAAAAAAACATAGCGTGATTCAGAATGTTGTACAGCGCCATCTCTGTAAAACTCTGTGAATCACTTCAAAAAAAGCGTAGGTCATTCGTAAAATTAAAAAGTGTCGAAATTTTCCGCCTAGCCCCCTTGCACAACGCGCGATAAGGAACTTCGTTCCAATAATAAAAATACGACTTCAGAGAAATAGTTTTAAAAGAACGTGAAGAATTTATTCCTGAGCACAATATTAAAATAGCAGTGTACCTGTGCTATTTGATTTTGAGGCATTCCCTCAATTTTTCATGAAATCCGTCATCTAATCCGAATTTTGATATATTATGTATGGGAATATTATAGTTTATCCTTAAAAGAAATAACTCTTACAAACCAATTGATCATTGATGGAGTTTTAAGTTAACTAATAGTTTAAAAAGATGAACATCTTCCTTTTCTAAAAAAAATGTTTAACATTGTTAAGCGTTATATTGTTATAAGTTTAACATTGTATTAGCGGTCTGATCTGTGAATGATTTTGTTAAGTTTATTTGGCTAATTATTTTCTTCTTTATTTATACCTCACTATTGTAATAATAATTTATTTATTTTATTTTTATTTATTGTAATAATTAGTTACTATGTATTAGGAAAATCAGTGTAAGTCTATCCAACCCAAAACGTTGTCTTTTTTTTCACTGTCAAATATTGCGCCACTCTTGGCTTTCAGCATCTCAGCAAAGCAGGCCAGAAATTGAGGCCCAACTCCAACACGCTGAATATCGCGAATCGGTCGAAGAGTTAGTATCCAACATCCGTTCCCGAAACTATTACCTTACCACTTCACAACTAAGAGTCACGCATGCATTTTGCTTACTGACCGAGTAAGAAGATTATTACGATCCACAATACAAGTCTATCGTACTGTGAGAACCTCCTTTTCTTACGTACCATAAAATTCCCGGCCTGACCCAATAAAATCTATGAAACTCAGAACCAAGAATGGCGCATATTTAATAACTATGTAAAAAACTTGGCCCGGCTCCCTCGCTGGTCCTTTGTAGACAAAGGAATATCTTAGCAAGATAGTTACTTTGGCTACAGTTTTCTTGTTATTGAAAGCGGTTATAGTTTTTAGGTCGAGACCTGCATTTTTAGCTTGTATTGTGAAAACTTATTGTATAGGTAATTAAAAAGTTTATCAGGCTCAACTTTTAAACACCGATTAACAAGAATAATAAGTTACAATATTTAAGACTGTGGTTGTTGGATAAAAAAAGAAAGAGTTTATGAAAAAGGTCTAATCGCGGGAATTTAATCTAACCACCTGGTTAAATTATATTCCCGCGATTAGATTTAGGGTAAGCACGCGCAATCCGTTCTTCCAATATCCTCCATGTGATGATTTTCTTGATTATCGGGGATACGATAACTTGATGATTTTAGCGTATTTTAAGATTTAGCAGAGGAATTGAAGGCAAAACGTAGTTCAACCTGACTTGTTGCTTGCGGTTGTTGAAGTCAACTTCTTACTACTACCCCAGGTATGGGATATTTGACGGTGAATGTAGGAGGGGATATGATGCATTCAGAAAGTACCTATGAGTGATTGAGGCGAGAAGTATTTCTTTTTCAAAAGAACATTAAATTATTCATTGTTATAAAGTTTAGAATGGAACATTAATTTTATGCAGGCTAATGATAACAAACTACAATTAAGAATAATTCTGAAGATTGCATTAAACCTTTTTTTAATCTTTAAATCTTTACAGTGATTTTTTTTTACTTCAAATAAGTTAATGCTTGACCACAATCCCATCTGATTTATTTATTTATTTATTTATTATCAAACAAAACACTTGTTGTGCTTACAGTTTACACCAAAGCGCACTACAAGTCAATACAATATTCATACAACCGGAAAAAAACCACATATTATTACAAAACTTAAGAAGAACAGACTAACAATAATATAACCTAGAATACGAGCAAATCGAGAAAAGAACAATTTATAGAAACTATAGAGTTAACAAATATTAAGATTAGATACATTATTTAAGATATCTCACAGATAAACTTACTACACTTTCTAATGAATTCAGATAGTGGCATATAAAATATGTCAATATCAGGCTCACGGGCAACGAGAGCATTGATTAGCCATACTGCATACTGATGGTAAGTGGAGATGTGGTTCAGGGTGGTGAGCGCACTAACTTAATAAAAGCCTATTTGATTTTCTTATACCATCTTTGAATAAGCGTAGACTGGTAGAACTAAATTGTAGCTCCTATGAAGGTTAGAATTGCTTGAGTTCCAATTTTCTAGCGAAGGAGGACCCAATTTTGAGGGTCCAATGTCTATCTTATTATTTATTTATTTATTTATTTATTTATTTATTTTGTACACACAAAAACATTTACAGGATAAATAATTTAAGAGACAGTTTGTACAAGGGCACTACTTATTCCTATTAAGAAATCTCTTCCAGTAGGCCCATAAGTGGAAAAGAGATTTAATGAGGCAAACTCAGTGCGTACCACATAATTAAATACTACTTACATATAAATACATATAGCAAAATATACGTACATACATACTTATGTATACATACATATAAAACAATACATACATACTATATTTACATACTTACATATTATACTAATAATATTAATACACATTCTAAATAGGTATAACATTGTCATCAAGTTTGAGCTAAGTAGAAATCCTTAACGCGTTTTTTAAATGTTGAGATAGTTTTAGAGTCTCTTATTTGAGCTGGTAGTGAATTCCACAACCTCACCCCATGGACTGAGAAAGAACGGGAATAAAGGCAGGAATTATGTGAAGGGAACATCAATAGAGTTTTAAGATGTGATCTGCAAGGTGCATCAGGGGGATGTGTGAAGGAAAATCGGCTGCGAAGGTGCATGGGAGAAGAGGGGTCATGCAAAATCTTAAAGAGTAAGCACAATATCCGAGTGTTCCTGCGAAGTCGAATTGGGAGCCACTTGAGATCCTTGCGAAACTGAGATACCCTATCGAACTTCTTTAGTCCGAAGATAAAACGAATAGACAAATTTTGCAAGCGCTCAAGTTTATTTACAAGCTCCCCTGTAGCATCCAAGAAACAGACATCAGCATAGTCTAATATGGGTTGGAGAAGAGTTTGAGCAAGAGAGATTTTAGTTTTTAAAGGCAAGACATTTTGAAGGCTTTTCAGCGAATGCAAAGAGAAGTGGGTCTTCCTACTGACTTCAGCAATGTGCGCCTTCCAAGATAAATTGCTATCAAATATTACCCCCAAGTTTTTGGCAGTATCCGCATAGACTATAGGAATGCCGTTTAGGAATTTTATCAAACCTCCAAAGATTTTCCTAGATCCGTCATTCTATCCACAGGGAGATTTATACTTTTCATGGAGGTTCCATGATTTTTTGACATTTTAAAAGATAATTTTAAGGTTTTTAATTTTATTAGAAACACAAATAAGGTTTTATAAGATGACCCCGTAGGTTTGTTGGTCTTCATTGTGACCCTATGAAGAGAGAGTCTCTAGGTTCGATTCTGGGTTAGGGGAGACATTCTGTCTAAGTAAAACATTTTGTTTTCGGTGAGTAATATCTTACGAGTATTTGTGTTGTTCTTGCCACCCTTAATATGAAGAAACCTAGTGCGAAACACATATATTATGCGTAATATTTATGTGTAGCATTGATTGTGACAAATACTATTAAAAATATGTGTATAATAGATGAGGAGAAGATGAAACTTGGCACACAATTAATTATAATAAAATAGCACAGATTTTATCCCCGTTTTATATTATAATAATAACAACAATAATGCTTTATTTCATTTATACTTATAAAGTTCATAGATTTGTGTAGTAGGTAAACATATATTCTTAAAAACTATGTTAGTTATTAATCTACGAAAAACAGTACATGGGTTAGTATTAAGATAGCCTATGTTAGTATAAAAAATTACAATACAAAAAATCTTACATACTACATACACCAACGTCTATTGGCGAGAGTGTGTGCACCATTCCAGCGGATCAAGAGAGGGTTGTCAGGATTATACGACAATTATGTTTCCCTGAGATAAACTAAGTTACAATTAATTTATTTATGTATCAACAGAAGCCTTAAGCAACACAGCAAAACTAACAAAAAATCTGCAGCTGTATTGTGTAGAAATTTTGTTTGTGTAACCAGTAAGACGAAAATATTTTCCACGTGCGTACTGAGTTACCGAACGTACGCAAAACTGTTCACTTCAGTTCGGAAATTTGAAATACCACAAACGTGGAAAGACGGTACATCAAAATTCAGGTGCTAGTCTCATTTTCAATGACATTTACAACTTAAATTCAACTTTTACCTACTCATTTTAGAGTTGAATTTTCTATAAACTTATGGCGATGTTAGTGAATAAAAATTTGATCTGATTGAGAATCCCGTAGCCTAGTTGCTAGTGATTCTGCTTCAAAGGTCTCGGGTATCAAACCCGGTCAGAGTAGACTTTTATTATATATGATAATCGAATGTTTGCTCTCAGATCATGACTCACAAATACATAATATGTATGATATGTTTTGTAGCTTGAAGGGCTGACGACATGCTACATCAGATAAGTGGTTACCGACGCCTATGGACATGAGCAATACCAGAGGAATCGCGAATGCAACGCCGGCCCTGAAGGAGAAATATTTTTTCACTTTTTGAAGAACCCCATGTCATAGCACTCCAGGAATACCTCAGAAGGAAGCTCATTCCACAGTTTGCTCGTGCGTGTGAAAAATTATCGTGAAAATTGGACCGTAAAGTTTCTCCACGAATCCAATCGGTGTGGATGGAAATTCAATCTTCAGCGAGTAGTACAGTGATGAAAAGACCAAGTAGGCATCATAGTATGCCTGCTGCGACACAGGGAATCATAGTATTCTTAATGGAAGCGTAAGTGTTTAGTTTGTGGAAGCGTAAGTGTTTGTTGTTTGTTACAAACTGGCTAAAGTTTGTGTCAAAAAAAGGCTAGCTCTCTTTTTTCACATCTAGTGAGACTAGTCAAAGTCCGATAAATTCAAATTAATCGCTACATACACGGAATAACCTCTAAATAACATCGCAACTCCCACATTTAAATTACCACGTCAGCATTTAATAGACGGCTTGTAATTAAAGAATGAAGTGGTCGCCACAATTGTATGGTGAGCGCCATAAATCGTGTGTGGGTGTGATTTGTGGTCGCAGATGGTAGCTTACCACGCGATGTCCAGGAGCTTCTTGATCGCATAATAATCAAGATTATTAGGTATGCGTGTGAATATTTTATTATTCAAGAACCTCTGTTTGCTTAGCGACATAATAATACCTAGCAGATGTCTAGCGTTAGAGTACGTTAGGGAACATACCAAAACCACGTGCCTCATTTAGGGGGGGGGGAGGGGGGTCTTCAAAACACCACGATTGGTTACAGAGGGGAGGGGGGGGTTTAGGTTTTTGTCACGTAGTCAATATTTTAGCAACCATTGCGCCACAAAGTCGTCAAATATAAGCAAAATTATTATTTTTTAACTCTGTTTTTGCAAAAAAGTATTGAAAACCGTATTTATTAATTACCACGTTCTCATATACTACGGATGGTCACGAAGGGGGGGGAGGGGGGTAAAAAGTTGGAAAAAATGGGTTACGTGGTTTTAGTATGTTCCCATATAGGCGAAAGACATTGGAAATTAAGCGTAAACTACGATGACTTTTATTAAAGAGGCCTTCGTCTACGTATGTGAGCAATTCCAGACAAAAGACGTGAATTACTCAATTCTTTGAGAACTTTGGAGTTAAAATGTATAATCTACGAGTAAAAATCTGAAAATTTGTGAGGAAGTATGGATGTTTGTTATTCTTTCACGTAAAAACTACTGAACCGATTTTTATGAAATTTAGCACATATATAGACCATGATCTAAAATAACATATAAGGCACTAATATCCCGGAAAGGCGGGAAAAATCACCGGTAGTGCACTAGTATATTCTACTTTTTGTAAAGTCAATTCGTAAACTACTATTCAAGTCAGAATTATGTATAACAATATCATTAAAAGCGTGTTCTCTTGACATTATTGTTATATTTAAAAAAATAATACAAAAAATTCTTGCTTTCACAAAGGAACGGCCCACTTGGGAATCTGACTTTGACCTAAAAAGGCTCTGTTACCAAAGCGGTCCATTTTGCCTGAGCGTCGACGAACGTGCCTAAGCGGCTAAAACACCGTCCTTTGAGAGAACGGGTAAATATGAAATAATAACAAAAATATGTAAGGTTTTTCTAAAATAAAACACTTCTATCCACGCTGTACAGCATACTGAAAATAATTAATTAACTCTGTGTTTTAACATTAACATTAACAAATTTTAACATTAAACATTAATGATAAGTCAATTGATCGAGTGGAAGTATACAAATATTTAGGCATTTGGTTAGACGAATCATTACGATGGAATAAACACATCAATGAAATAGTTGGAAAAACACAAAAAATTCTCAACTTAATTAAAATGGTCACCGGTTCTAATTGGGGTACACATCAAGTACATGTACGTAAATTATATATTTCATTAGTCAGAAGTAGGTTGGATTATGGATCCTATTTGTTCGATAATAGTGCAAATATTCATACGACTAAGCTGGACAGGGTTCAAAATCAGGCATTACGAATTATTGGTGGATTTATAAGGAGTACTCCTATACATACTATGGAAAGCGAGCTCTGTGTACCTCCGCTGCACTTAAGAAGGTTATATCTTGGTATTAAATACTGCCTAAAGGCTCGGGCATTGGGTGATAATGGAACGGTTACACTGTTACAAGATTTGTTTTTAGCAGCAAATAAAAATTATTGGGGTTTTAAGAAAAAGCCATTATTGGCCTTATGTTTTGGCGAGGTAAAAAATGAAGAGATGTACTGTTCTTATCCTTTAGATATGTTTTCATTAGATACATGTGTTAGTAATATTGAGACAGATGAAAGTGTTTTAACAAGTTTAGATTGTATTAGTCGGTCAAAAAATGCCTATGATATAAATACATTAAAATATGACGTTATAAATGAGCTTAGGAGAAAGTATTTTGACTATTATATTATTTATACAGATGGTTCAAGGAGTGACATTGGGAGAGGGGCTTCATTTATCGATACTTACACAAAAGTTAGTGGTTGTTTTAAAGTAGTTGGTAATGTCTCCATAATGTCGGTGGAACTCTTGGCTATTTTTAGAGCCTTATGTTATATCAAAACCCTGAAGAAACGTAAATTTGTAATTTGCAGTGACAGTAAAAGTGCACTTCAACACATAAAATATTGTACAGCAGGCGGGAGGGGTGTTGCGATTGCCTATAATATCTTGGCACAATTGTACGAACTTCGTGATCGGGGCGTAGACATTAAATTGCAGTGGGTTCCATCGCACATTGGCTTGAAAGGTAATGAGGAGGCTGACGCGATAGCAAAAACAGGTATGTTGGAAGGAAGTGTTCATAATATTCTTCCAATGTATTCGGAGATTTTACCTAGGTTTAGAAAAGGATGTTACAAAAAGTGGAAACAATATTTTAATGAACGATCACTTGAGAAGGGAATTTGGTACAGAACTATTCAGTGTGAGCCTCCCCATATACCATGGTTTATAAACGTAAGCATGCCAAGAACTCTTTTGAAAACAACACTTAGGTTAAGAACAGGTCACTTGCCATTAAAAAAAATTGCATATTTAATGGGCAAATCTGACAGTCCCAACTGTGAGGCATGTGGTGTCGTCGAAGACGTCCACCATGTATTAGTGGAGTGCGTTCGCTTTCAGAGCGAAAGGCAGTCACTTGAAGTGACTTACAATCTTAATAGTATGGATGTAGGTAGTTTTCATCCCATCTTGTCAAATCCGACCTCCGACGCGATGAAGAGAA
Organism: Thymelicus lineola; assembly: GCA_963932265.1. Lineage (NCBI taxonomy): Eukaryota > Metazoa > Arthropoda > Insecta > Lepidoptera > Hesperiidae > Thymelicus > Thymelicus lineola. The sequence continues at coordinate 9,864 of CAWVQL010000237.1, read as the reverse complement.
TTTGTAGATATGTAAGTCACTTCAAGTAATTGGTTAGTAACTTAATAGGTACCTAATATACGTATTCATTGTCTTTAATAGTTTGTGTAATACGATCGGACTGACATGTAAATAAATTACAAAAGTCCGCAAAATAAATGAGATTAAAAAAAAAAAAAAACTCTGTGTTATTAATATGAAATATCCCAATAAGATTATAGAACAAAAGGTGTATTATATCCTTAATATAGCCGTTTTTGGTTTGTACGGAACCTTAAAAATATTTAGGTTCAGATGGTGAGCTTAATTCTCAATGCATTCTCTATCGGCTAACTATTGGTCTAACTACACAGAAGTGCACGACATGGAGTTTCATTTTTGGTAAGTATAGAAAAGTTTCTTCCCTTTGAAAACAGTATGTGTTGGTTTATTTGAAATTAATTTGCAAAAATTAATCTTTAGTTGACTTTATTAGCATCCGGCGGAAGCGCCACCTATGTGATTTTAACTTGCGATTTACTTCATGCTTCCTGTTCAATCCGACCTTATAAATGGCCACTCATTTAGTCTCATGCTCTTCTTCTCAAAACCTTGATAGGATACAGACGTATTACTTCCCAATTTATAAAGGATATAATATACAAGTCTTATTTTAAAATCCTTAAGTCTTGACTTTTCTTTACGCCCAAATAACCTCATTTTCTATAGGTTATGGGCCCAGTGTTCGTGTAATTGTAATTACTGCGTGTTGTTTTAATCAGTTTGTACAATGGAAAATTCTAAAATTAAAAGAAACATTAAATCGTTCGACGGTGAAAAATACAGTATTTGGAAATTTAGAATACGGGCGTTACTTAGTGAGCTTGACGTGCTAAAAGTTATCGACGAGGATCCAATAATACGTTGCCGCGAGTGGGAGAAAAATAATCGGATTGCTAAAAGTGTAATTGTTGAATATTTGAGTGATTCTTATCTTGGTTTTGCTAAAGAGGACAGTACCGCGAGAGAAATTATTAAGAGTTTGGACTCCTTGTACGAACGGAAGAGTGTCGCGACCCAGTTGGCATTACGAAAAAAGTTGTTGGCGTTAAAACTACACGGCGATGTGCCCTTGATAAAACATTTTTCAATTTTTGATGATTTGATTACCGAATTATTAGCTTGTGGCGCGAAGTTGGAAGAAACGGACAAAGTCGCTCATTTATTTCTTACCCTACCCTCAACTTATGACGGAGTCGTAACTGCAATCGAAACCTTGTCGGAGAATTTAACTTTGGCTTTCGTTAAAACGAGGCTTCTTGATCACGAAGTAAAATTGAAGAATGAGTCGAATGATACGAGTTCTAAGATATTGCAAGTGGAAAGAAAATATGATACCCCGCGGAAAAGAAAAATTGATAATTACCCACCTTCTAATAATTATATTCAATCAAATAATAAATCAAAACGGAAGCAGTTTTCTGTGAAGTGCTATCATTGTGGACGCAAGGGTCATGTGAAAAATGATTGCTATTATTATAAAAGATTGAAGCAACAGAACGGGCACCAACGGACGAGAACTGTTCAAGCTATTGAGACTATAGAACCATCTACAAGTTGCTCAAGTTTTGCTTTTATGACCGGAGACTACCAACAAAATACCAGCGAAAATACAATTACATTTTTATTGGATTCTGGCGCATCAGACCACATAATTAACAGAGAAGACCTTTTTATTAATTCTTCTGTTTTGCAGATTCCTATTAAAATTTCAATTGCTAAATCAGGCGAATTTGTTCTAGCTACCAAAAAGGGAACTTTGCAGCTCACCAGCAATATGGGCATAAGTGGAGTAATGGAGGATGTACTGTTCTGCCGGGAAGTTCCATACAACCTATTATCTGTTTCCAAGATGCAGCAAGCTGGTTATACAATTATTTTTGATCAACGAGGAGCGCGAGTATGTAAGAATGGTAAAACAATAATGAGAGGTATGTCAATAAATAATTTAATTACAGTAGATTTTATTGCTTGTGTGGGTGTCAGTCTTCCTGCTTCCCAAGTGTGTAAAAGTGATAAAAATAGTTACGAATTATGGCATCAACGGTTAGGACATATCAGTAAAAATAAATTCATTCAAATTCAAAATAATAGCATGGCTGATGACATAGAGCAATTAAGTACAGTGGTACCAAATAATAATTTGTGTGAAGCTTGCATATATGGGAAGCAGAGTCGACTGCCGTTCAATCAAGCTAAGGATAAAAGTAACATTAAACGACCATTATTTAATGTGCACTCAGATGTGTGTGGACCTATCACTCCTTCAACGATTGACAATAAGAATTACTTTGTACTTTTTGTTGATGAATTTACTCATTACTGTGTTGCATATTTAATTACGTATAAATCAGATGTGTTCTCTTGTTTTAAGGATTTTGTTGCAAAAAGTGAGGCAAAATTTAATTTAAAGTTAGTTAACCTTTATTGTGATAACGGTAGAGAATATTTATCAACCGAAATGAAAAGTTATTGTGTTGAAAAGGGTATATCTTATCACTTGACAGTTCCTAGGACTCCGCAGCTGAATGGTGTTTCTGAGCGCATGGTCAGGACTATTACTGAGAAAGCTCGTGCCATGTTAAGTGGTGCCGAGTTGGATAAAATTTTCTGGGGTCAAGCTGTATTAACAGCTGTTTATTTAATCAACTTATCCCCCACTAAGGCTTTGAAGCATTCACAAACACCATTCGAGATGTGGCATAATAAAAAACCTAAATTAAAATATTTAAAAGTTTTTGGATCAACTGTTTACGTTCACAACAAAGTCTTTAAAACAAAGTTTGATGAGAAGTCATGGAAGGGTATTCTTTTGGGATATGAACCAAACGGTTACAAAGTTTGGAATCCTAATTGCGAAAGATTTGATGTAGTCAGAGATGTTATTGTAGACGAGACTAACTTTTTGCAATCGAGGCCTGCTCTTGGACTTGAAGGGAATGTTAAAAATTCTCATGACAAAACTGATAACGACCTTGGGTGTAAATCAGTGTCTATAAAGTCTCGAATCTCTGACGGTTTAAAATCAGATACCAATAAATCTGATGATCCTGTATTTTCGAGTAAAATTCGCAAGCTTAACCATGACGTAATAGAACCAACTAACATAGTTGACACACATCATGATGATAATTCTTCTTCTTTAAGTGAACCACAAAACACAGATAGCAATTTAAATCTTAGAAGGAGTGATAGAATTAAGAATCGTCCCCCTATTTCGTACAGAGAAACTGACAGTGATTATTTATTGTGTGCTCAGTCTATTTTATGTGAAATACCGAATTCTTTTGATGAAATTAAAACTCGAGAAGATAGAAGTCAGTGGGAAAGCGCAATTAATGATGAATTAAATTCTCTTTTGGTAAATAATACGTGGACTTTAGTACCGCGACCAGAAAATAAAAATATAGTAGATTGTAAATGGATTTTTTCTATCAAAAATGATGAATTTGGAAAACCTTTGCGATATAAAGCTCGCTTAGTTGCGAGAGGCTTTAGTCAACAATATCTTGAGGACTATAACGAAACATTTGCACCAGTTGCTAGAATGGCTAGCTTTAGATTTATTATTAGTATCGCTAATCAATATAATTTATTAGTTCACCATATGGACGTTAAAACCGCGTTCTTAAATGGAGAGTTGAAAGAAGAAATATATATGAATATTCCGGAAGGTATTCTTGGTAAAAAGGGTTACGTCTGCAAATTAAAAAAAGCTTTGTATGGGTTAAAACAAGCCGCTAGGTGTTGGTTTGAACTATTTGAGCGATCACTTAAAGCAAAAGGTTTTCAAAATTCACCGGTTGATAGATGTATTTACATGTTAGATAAAGGGGATATTAGTAAAAATATTTATGTGGTTCTATATGTTGATGATCTGGTTATAGCTTGCGCTGAAATTGAGGCAATGAATAATCTTAAAAACTATTTAATGAGTACATTTGAAATGTCTGATTTGAAAGATATTAAGTTATTTCTTGGTGTTAAAATAACTAGATTTAACGATAAAATTACTTTAGATCAAAGTGCATATATTAATACAGTTTTAAGTAAATATAAAATGCATGATTGTAATCCTGTCAGTACACCTCTTGAAAGTAAATTGAACTATGAAGCATTAAATTCTGAGGAAAAATATGATGCCCCATGTCGAAATGTTATTGGTTGTTTGATGTACATCATGTTGTGCACTCGTCCCGACTTGAGTGTAAGTGTAAATATATTAAGCAGATATGCAAATAAAAATAATAAAGAACTTTGGCAGTGTCTTAAAAGAGTTCTAAGGTACTTAAAAGGTACTATTAATTTGAAATTGATTTATACAAGATGTAACTATAATAATATTTTATGTGGGTTCGTAGATTCTGATTGGGGTGGAAATGATAAAACAGATAGGAAGAGTACAACAGGTTATTTATTTAAAATGTTTGACAAGTGCTCGATTACCTGGTGTACGAAAAAGCAGATGTCTGTTGCAGCCTCTTCGACTGAGGCTGAATATATGGCGTTGTTTGAAGCTGTCAGAGAAGCTTTGTGGCTCAAATCACTAGCAGCTAGCTTAAATATTAATATTGCTTTACCTATAATTATTTATGAAGACAACAATGGCTGTATTAGTATTGCTAATCATCCAACTAGCCATAAGCGATCAAAGCATATTGATATTAAATACCACTTTTCTAGAGAACAAGTAGAGAAAAATGTAATAAAATTAAATTACATTCCCACAGGTCAGCAGTTGGCAGATGCTTTGACAAAACCGCTGCCTGCCATCGCCTTTCGTCAGCTACGCGAAGGGATGGGTTTGGAGTAAAACGATTTACGATGCAATTATTACATGTATAATTATGCGATCATTTTTGATTATGTTTATTATGTTTTGTTTATTATGTGATTGCTTATATTTGATTTATTAAAAGTAATATTAAATTATTAATTTTGTTGAAATTAATTAAGTAATGATTGAGATGGTCTGATTAGGTTTTCCTGGGTTTCCCTAATCCTAGCAACAAATGTTGGACCATGATTATGTATTCCCCAGCAAACATTGGGAAGGAGTATGCGTTCTGTTTAGGGATTTAATGTTTGTATAAATAATGCTTAAATGAGTGGATTAATTTTTGAGGGGGCGTGTTGGTTTATTTGAAATTAATTTGCAAAAATTAATCTTTATTTGACTTTATTAGCATCCGGCGGAAGCGCCACCTATGTGATTTTAACTTGCGATTTACTTCATGCTTCCTGTTCAATCCGACCTTATAAATGGCCACTCATTTAGTCTCATGCTCTTCTTCTCAAAACCTTGATAGGATACAGACGTATTACTTCCCAATTTATAAAGGATATAATATACAAGTCTTATTTTAAAATCCTTAAGTCTTGACTTTTCTTTACGCCCAAATAACCTCATTTTCTATAGTATGTATGTAAAGTTTAATGAATAAAAATTTCCTGTGAATTCTTGTGTGTACATAAATAATAATAGAAATAAATAATAATTTACAAACGTAAGACCACGGGAGTCCTCATTAAGTGATCAATAGGAATTGTTTAAAATTTATTGAACCATACAGAATTGCAATAAGTCTAATATATACCAATATACACCCCAGTACCAGGTGCAAGGTACCAGGATTGTTGCAAAGTAGTCTAAAACTAACTTAATAACAATGGATTTCCGCAAAGTAACGCCTGATACTATTAACTACATTGTAGTTTAATATCTCCTTAATTCTGCGATCGAATCTTGTCAACAATGTTGCCAGATTAAAAATTGGCAGTAAACTTCATGACAAGTTGTAAATTCTGTTTTATAGTCAGACATCAGTATCGACGTATGGAGTCAGTATCGTTATGACAAAAGTTTTGAAAAAAGTATGTAAGTACAAAAGCTACCCAGAGGTTTAATAATATGATATACATAGTAAAATTTTCTTAAAAAGGCTATGCATTGATTATTTGAAGACCTAAACGATAAAGGGTGATTCTCACTTTTCCATGGAAATACAACATTGAAATTGGGGGGGGGGGGGCAAACGTTTTTATAATGACAACAAGACATAGCTTAAAACACTAAATAACACTAAAACACTAAATAACAAGTAATTAAAACACCTAATTAAAACACTAAATAACAACTTAATAGCTTAAAACACTAAATACATGGACTATTGACTAAGATTCGACTCAAATAAACAAACGAGGCAAGCTAAATAAAACCGTTTAAATATCGCAAATAGTAAAAGGCATTTTCACAATATACCTATTTATATACGATGTAATTGAGCTAATGATCATCAGTATGAGAGATCAGAAAAGGGTATAGTTGGTATAAATTTGTTTTGCCTGTGATCTGGTTTAATGAATGAAACCGACGGCTTGAAGCTCGGAAGAAATTATTTGTCACTACTGGCCACCTATCCAACTACCGACCACTAAGCCGCCGAGCTATGAGCGTTCAATTTAGGGAAATGTCAACTATAAAATCAATTATATTCCACCAACTTGAGGTCGGGTTATAAAGTCAAACGAACATCAATATCAGGGGCTCGAAACAGTTGGACATGTTTTAATAACAGTAAACTTTATATTACGTTTGTAATTTATGCAATAGCCGCATTAAATTTTTAATAAAATGAAAATGACTGCGATTGAATAAAAAGAGATGAATCATACAATGTTTTGTTGCTGGAGAATTTCACAATGATCCTACATTGTGAACATGTTTGGGTGACATGTTTCTGTCTGTTTCTCTGTGAAACATGTTTCTCCAAGTTTTCCGAAGGTACAAACGTCTATTTATGGTCAAAGTATGTACAAAATAATTTGGTTTTAACAATTTACAGGCCCAACAAGGATTTTTTTGTATAATGGCATATTGTAATCATTTGGTATACTTTATATAATTTAAATCCTATCCTAATCAAGTCCTAGGATACTTTAAATTCTAGAAAACACGATCAAAGCCGCGGACACAGCGCAAGTACATAATAACATTTATGTCTTATTCTAGTAAAATATATTTAAACCTCAGATTATAAAACAATAGGGTATGGGGAACACTGAAATAGGGTAAGTAACCGTTGAAAACAATTCACCGACTAAATAACTAAATACCGTATTTCAGGGACCAAATAGGTTTTGTTTTGGAAAGATAACTGACATAGTTTATTTGGGTATTCTGCTGTGAATGTTAATGCTAACTTTGGTATTCGCTAAGAATTTTAATGTAGTTCAGATTAATTGTGACTTTAGTTCGTTCTTGTGACCTTACTAGAGACCCTGGTTTAATTTTTGACTAGGACAGACAGTTTTAAACTGTTACTTAAATAGTAACGGATTCAAACCAATGTACGAGTATTTAAGAACTAACGCTCAGCCCGAGGCTTTACCCGCGTTTTCCGCGATAATAAGTACCTAGTTATAGGTAACATGTCTGTGATAAGTACCCTATATCCAATGGAGTGACTAGGCCTTTAGAACAAGGTTAGCCTAGTTGTGTCGTACAACCCGGGATCTCGGGATCTTTGGCCCGACAACAGAACACTCCATTCCATACGTATAATATTTACCAACAAATAATATGAGTGTTAACAGCTGCAGAGTGATGATAAATTATTTTCGTGACGAAATGACTAAACAATTGTTTTCAATTTTTACTGCAGCACCATAAAACGCTATAGTACATTATACCCACAATAAAAAAGAATTCAAAATCTTATGCAATCTAACGAAAGCCTATTCAATGTGAACTATTAACCTTAGCGTTTAAAATCATTGGTTTTCTACCTTAATGACTTCCATATACTTACTTACTGCCATATAAATCATGGAATACATCGAATAGTCTAATAAAGCTAGTTGGGACCGGAAAACGACTTTTGGTTAATTTTATACGACAACTATGCTATAAAATTACTAACGGTATCAAGGTAAAGAACTGTAATTTATTGCATCGAGATGATTGTCTTTTTATGTAAATAACTGATCAAGAACAGTGCCGGATTAAGCAAACGCGGGGCCCTTAGCAAATTCTTTCAAAGAACCCTTGATCTACTATGGGTTCTTATAAAGTGGTAAAAAAACAATTCAATACTCAAGACGTATGTTTGCCAGGTCGGTAGTTGAATGGGTGACCGCTAGTGGCAAAAAATTCTTGAGCGTTTCCGTGCTTTGGATGGCACGTAAAGCCGTCGGTCCCGGTTGTTATCATAAGATTGTTATCATAAGCCATTTCGGAGGCCCTCGGGCGGTTTGAAAACTTCCGACACTCGGGTTAGCCACTAACCCCTCCACCAATCCGCACTGGAGCAGTGTGGTGGAGTATGCTCTAGGCCTCCTTAAGAGGAGAGAACCGTGCCCAGTAGTGGGCCATTAATGGGTTGAAGCCATATTTGCCATCTATAGGTTACATCTTAATAAGTTTCACTCAAAAAATTACACTCAGGCAGAGATGAGTGGGTTTAAATATGCGGGGCCCCTTTTCGCGGGGGGCCCCTTTTCGCGGGGGGCCCGTAGCAATTTTGCTACATGGTTAATCCGGCACTGATCAAGAAGCAAACGCACCACTTGATGGTGTATTGCCACCGTCCTCTATATAAATTAGCTGTTGCTGATTGTTGCTTGGTGTTTCAAGCCGTATAGGGGCGGCTTTAGACTACTGACCCCAATCCCATGCCAGATGGGGGTCGTGAGAGGAAACTAAATCCGGCCCACTGGTGACAGGTAGTTAATTTAAACCCCTTGAAGTGATTGAATTGGTAATATTGATTTTAATAAGTCATTAATACCATTATTACTTTTATTATTTCTCCGTGGGGTCCACCTGTATAGCTACCACCCTCTTATTTGAGTCAACTGCCAAATAACCCGTATTATTCCGGCTGAGGACTTGAGAATACGTCGAGACAATTGGCGGCTGACTTAAGCAATAGGGTGGTGGCCAGGCAAGCTTGACTGAAAAAGCTAACGAAAAAAGTTACATTAGTACCAAAATCATTTGGTCCAGTGTTTTAGGAGTAAATTGGTTGTAAAGGGTGGACAGACACACGAATGATCTTATAAGGACTTCGTTTTCCGTTTTTTCGTACGGAACCCCAAAATCATTTACAAAGGAAAATTTTCGCACAGATCAAGTACCTAGTAGTTAAAGTGACCAAACAAAAAGCTCTCACACGCGCCATTATTAATCATCTATGGAGCTGTATATGGAATTAAGCCAACATTCTCATATTTTCAAATTAAGCGAACACCATATTCGCGGTAAATCCCCGAGCGAAAGTAGCATTCGTGAAAACAAAATTATTATACGCCGTCCGCATCAGTGCGATTTAGGCTGCGGGCACGGGATTTGCGACGGGCGGCGCGATGGCGGTTGCGGGGCGGCGCGATTTGAAGCGATGGAATCAACAGTATGGCGTTCTATGGGACCGGGCACGAGACCCGCGATTTCGAGCGGCGCGATGCGCGATGCACGGGCGGTGCGGGGCGATGCGCGGCGGCGCGGAAGAGATGGGAACAAACTAGATTGATAGTACATATAATTGTATTGAATTATAATTTTAAAGTAATGGAAATTTATAATGAAGAACTTATTTCGTGTATTTCATCAAAAGCTGCTATATGGGACAGTAAAAACTTGCACCATATAAATATTCTCCAAAATATAATCAAAATGTACTCATTCTCTATATAGTTTTAATATTTTTTGAATGACAATTTTCTACTCTTTATAACTAATTATAAAGAGTAGAAAGTTAGCCTAAATTACTTCTTCCTTTATTTATTGGATAAACACCATACTAGGCTCCAATAATTCTCTTCGACGTAAACTCATGTTTTTCACAA